>JAUDYJ010000006.1:70808155-71050655 GCA_030761175.1 Masticophis lateralis
GGAATGCACTACCATCCTCAAACCCCCAAAACTTTAGTTAACCTAAAACTATCTACTGTTGACCTCACCACATTCCTAATAGGTCTGTAAGGGGCGTGCATAAGAGCACCAGCGTGCCTACCATCCCTGTCCTAATGTTCCCTTTAATTGTAATCATTTTATGTATTCAATTCATGCTTATACATATATATTATCTAATATGTACTTGACAAAATAAATAAATAAATTAAAAATTAAAAAGAGATAGTGATTTCAATGGAGGTTTTCCATTCTGTTCTGTAATTTATGGATGATGGAAATAGATGTTGCTTCCTCTTTGAGACAATCATTTTTATTTATCCACTTCAATCAATCAATCAATCAATCAATCAAGTTCTTCTGATTCTCAGAAATACAGATCATTCTGTTGACACTTTAACATTTATACACTCAAAGAGTCAATAGACTCTAACAGGAATCTTACTAAGCAGCATTCCAGTCTCTGTGGAAAGGAAAACATTTCTGTTTGCTCTGGAAAATGTAATTGTACCTACAATGGTAGCTTAAAATGACTCATAATAATATAACAGGTGACAGTAAGATTAATTCATCATAGCTTCAGTTCTAAGTACAAAGAAGTACAATAGAAAACTATTTAAACAGTTACATCTCAATAGAATAGTATTATCAGGAAGAAGGATCATCATATCCATTTTATGCTGGTTTCAGGTTAATTTGGCTGCAGATCAGAATAGAATAGAATAGAATAGAATAGAATAGAATAGAATAGAATAGAATAGAATAGAATAGAATAGAATAGAATAGAATAGAATAGAAGGGACCTTGGAGGTCTTCTAGTCCAACCTCCTGCTCAAGCAGGAGAACCTATACTATTTCAGATAAGTGGCTGTCTAGTCTCTTCTTTAAAACCCCCAGTGATGGAGCGCCCACAGTTTCTGAAGGTAAGCTATTCCATTGGTTAACTGTCCTCACTGTTATTATCCTATGAAATGTAACTTCATTCAGGTCAAGGGTGGCTCATGAGATATTTGTGAAGTGTTGTTACATTACTTCCTCTACTCAGGTATTCTCTTAATGTGAATACCCTTGTTTTGCAGATTTCTTCCTAGCACTGAGAGCATTAAAAACAATCTCAGTAGCAGCATATATTAACTTCAAATGGATGGATTCTTCCAATAGTTTCAGGGAAAAATAAGCAGGTAGTCCTAAGCACAAACCGGATACAGACACTTATCCGATTCAAAATGCCATTTTCTTTGTAAATACAATATATACATATAAACATAAAGCAAGGGCTGCAAGTTCAGAATTTAATTCTGGGGGTTGCATCACATACCACTGATAGCTGGATCAGAAAGAAATGGTGGGAAAGATCAGATTGAACATTAAGGGGAGATCGTATTTTCTTTCTCTCTGGCATCTTCTTTTCTCCACTTTCCACTCCTCCTCCCTCTTTTCTCTCTTCCTATTCTATAGCAGGGTCTGCACTTCCAATTCCTGGAAAAAACTGCTGAAGTTTCAGTCTCGCCCCTTTGTCTTAGCAAGGAACAAATATTACTTATTAGACATTTTTAATTTTTACCACGATGGATTGTCATTTTGCAAAGTGGGTAAAACTTTCTACACAATGTCATGGGTTTTGCTTTTTGAATTTGTTTGCTTGTTGAATTGCCCCTAACTTACATGAAAATAATGTTGCCGTGATGGAATGAAGTATACCAAATTTAAAAGAAAGCAATTCAATGATTTTAAAACCAAATTCCTTTGGTTGGGGACGAAAGAGAAAAATAGAATGACAGGCAACAAGGTGGGTAGACACAGTTACAGTTGCAATGAATGCACCATTGGAGACTTGAAAGAACATGCTAGCGATAGAATGGAATGGAATGGAATGGAATGGAATGGAATGGAAGGGAAGGGAATGAAAGGGAAGGGAATGGAATGGAAGGGAAGGGAAGGGAATGGAAGGGAATGGAAGGGAAGGGAAGGGAAGGGAAGGGAAGAGAAGAGAAGAGAAGAGAAGAGAAGAGAAGAGAAGAGAAGAGAAGAGAAGAGAAGAGAAGAGAAGAGAAGAGGAGCAGGAGGGGACCTTGGAGATCTTCGAATCCAGCCCCTTGCTCAAGCAGGAGAATTTATACTATTTCAGATAAGTGCCTATCTAGTTTCTTCTTAAAAACCTCCAGTGATGGAGCACCCACAATTTCTGAAGGCAAGCTATTCTACTGGTTAATTGTCCTCACTATTGGGCCTAAGACGGAGCCTTGTGGTACCCCACTACTTACTTCTCTCTATGTGGATGTAATACCATTAAGGAGTACTTGTTGAGTATGTTTTGTCAGGCAGGTACAAATCCATTTGGCAATGGCGTTGTCTATTCCACATTTTTCTAGTTTACCAAGAAGTAGGTTGTGGTCTACTTTGTCAAATGCCTTTCTGAAATCTAAGTATACCATGTCCACAGCATTTTGTGGTCTATTAATTTAGTCACTTTATCAAAGAATGAAATAAGATTGGTTTGGCATGATCTGTTTTTAACAAACCCATGCTGGATACTAGTTATGCCTTTATTTGCTTCCAGTTGTTTGCAGATCTGTTTCTTGATAATCTTTTCCAGGATCTTTCCAAGTATTGATGTTAGACTGATTAGGCTGAAGTCTCCTGGGTCTGTTTTTTCCCCTTTCTTGAAGATGGGAAAGCCCTTTTCCAATCCTCAGATACTTCCCCAGCGCTCCAGGATTTTTTAAAATATGGTACAATGGTTCTGAGATAACAACTGCCAGCTCCTTTAGAACTCTAGGATGTAATCTGTCAGGTTCCAGTGATTTATATTTGTCAAGGTCAGAGACGTGTTCTCTTACCATTTTCTTGCTTATTTTAATTTTTATTTCTAGTTTGTCTTTTACAGTATTTTTTTGGTATGTTCAGCTATAATTTCTTTTTGCACTAAGACTGATGCAAAGAATGAGTTAAGCAGCTCTGCTTTCTCCCTACTACCTGTTACTTCTTTGCCATCTTCTCTCTTTAGTGGACCTACTGTTTCCTTCAATTTTTTTCTTGTTATTGATATGTTGAAAAAAACTTTTTTCAGATATAATTTTTATATAACAGTATATAAGTAATAATTAGATAGAAAGATTAGAGGTTGAAAGATGGTATTGCTCAATAATATCATTGGCATTAAAATGGAACATTGAAATTTGAATAACTACTCTAAAAACATGTATATCAATACTAGGATTATATAAATTTGATTAATGTAACAACTATCATCATCATCTCTTTTATTTATTACACATGAAACTCAGTCAACTGATCATTTAAAATGTTTCACAAATACCATTGACTGGTGTTAATGATTGATATGGGTTGCTGCCAGCATCATCATCATTACTACTATTATTATTATTATTATTATTATTATTATTATTATTATTATTATTATTTGTTAATCTGTAGTGAGATTTACAGCCTTTGAGGCTGGTTAATAGCTCAGCGGCTTGAATCCTAACCAAGGACCTAGGAACTGTTAAGGTATCATCGGAGGATGTAAGCTGTTACGAGTAAGGTGGTTTTTTGTAGAGTCAAAATATTATTATTATTATTATTATTATTATTATTATTATTATTATTATTATTATTATTATTATTATTGCTGTTTGTATCAAAATGAATTATACTCAGAGACCATGCTTTTTATATACTGATATTGATGTATATTTAAAAATAAAAATCCAATAAAATCCACTTTTAAAATTATTTTTGACTTTTGTTGCAAGTTTTTCTTCATTCTGAATTCATCTTTGCATGTTCTGACTATCTGCTGATAATCAACCTTAGTTATGTGTTTGTACCTGAGAGTACACGAGGCTCGTCTGAATGTCACACCAAAAACAGTTATGAAAAGTAAACTAACTTTAAAACATGTTGTAAATTAGTGCTTACTCACTGCACAAGGCCAACGATGTCCTGCTAACAGCTATCACCAGCCCAAAAGTAGCAATGAAAAAAATGTCACAAGAAGTCTGAATAAGGCTATTACAGCTGCTTTTTTTTTTTTTTTTGATAGAGCATGCAAAGTAATGTTATTTTACAATTTTTGGCTTGGAACCATGAGCAGAAATTTGAACATGTTTATTCTCCCTTCTTAAATATAAGGTTTTTGATACTAAAATTTGCATGCTTTTCATAACCCACACATACAGGAAAAGAAGATGTCATAACTGAATGGAATTTGGGATGTCATTTCCTTGGTAAAATTTTACTTGGGTGGCCTAGAGTTCTGTAGAGCAGAGCACAAAGGATATAATTCTTGTAGTATAATAGTTATGGTAAAACAGGAAGAACCTATCAACATTTACATTTTGATCTAAATAAATAAATCAGAATAAAAGCCAAAGTTTTATGGCTGAAAATTTCCTTATAAAAAAGATGTGATCATTAAAAAAAATCTATATTTTAGAAGGCTGAATTAAGTCCTATTTCTTTCTGCTAGATTTATATGTAAATAGATATTAATTCATTTATTAATTTCAAATAGTACTTCAATATTTGATGGTCTAGATTGGCTTTTCTTGTTAAAGAACCTTTTGTTAAACTTCCCTACAGTGCTTATTACTCCAAGTGAGGGCTTTTAAAACAAACAAAGAAGCAAACTATTGCCTTCTTATTCTTTTTCAGAGCTTGCTTTGCTAGAAGCTTGCTAGAAAATTCAGAATATGGGTTTATAATATAAAAAGACAAACTGGATGTCAAGGAATAGGATAATTTTGGAATGTTCAGAAAGTTTAATAATATCCAGTTCCTCCAGTTTATAAGCAGTCATAATCTAACAGGCTAGTAACTGAGCAATGGATACAGACTTATTTTTTAGGAAGTTTTACAGCTATATAATTTTCCAATTGCAGTGGCAGAAAATTTAAATTAATTAATGGACAGCTCTTATTTGTTTTTTATGTATTTCTTAAATTGGAGTTAGGAGAAGATTGCTCCTATAGTAGCAAATGCCATTTTAATTACATGTCATTCTTGTACGACATGTAATTAAAACTTATATCATACTTTTTGCATCTATCCCTGAGGACTTGTGAGACTGAACATGGGCTAGGAAGGAAGAGTGGAAATAAAGAAATATTGAATGACTCTATGTCCTTATGTCTCATCCTGACTTACTGGCAAGTATGCTGGCAGAATCACTGTCATATCTGTATATTGGTGATGGAGGAGGAGGAGCAGAAAACCTTTCTCTCTTTCTCCCTCTCTCTTTCTCTTTCTCCCTCCCTCCCTCCCTCCCTCCCTTGTTTGTAACGAACAAAGTGGATATATTGCGGTTCAAATAAACATAAGTGACAACAATACACATTTGTACAATTACTATTAAAGGGAAAAGTATTAGTCTTTCAGCACCACCTTCTGGAATATCATTGAAAATGTAAAAACTGTAAAACAATACTTATCTCACTAAAACTATAGAGATTTAGGATACTCTGCTCTCACCATTTAGCCACTAGCTGCTTATCTCCTATGTATAATTTAAGACCCAAGAACAATTACCACAAGGATCACTCTAACTGGAATAGAGCAACTTTGGTTGATTTAAAGTTTTATGTCCTCTGAGAGATGAGATTTCCATTCCTTGTGATCAAATCAGGATTTTACTTGTTTAAAAAGGTAAAGGTAAAGGTTCCCCTTGCACATATGTGTTAGTCGTTTCCGACTCTAGGGGGCAGTGCTCATCTCTGTTTCAAAGCCGAAGAGCCAGCACTGTCCGAAGACATCTCTGTGGTCATGTGGCTGGCATGACTCAATGCCAAAGGTGCACGGAACGCTGTTACCTTCCCACCAAAGGTGGTCCCTATTTTTCTACTTCCATTTTGTACATGCTTTCGAACTGCTAGATTGGCAGATACTTGTTTACTATGTATAAAAGGACAGAGTTTCATATAAACGTAGTAACTCTTGTTAATTGTTCTGCCAAGATTTCTTGTTACTACTGATCAATGGATAAGTGAAATAGTCTCAAGCTTCTATGGGTTTAGAGACTTACAGTTGAAAAGTCCCTTTAACCAAGTTTCGTAATAAAACTTCATTACAGACTTTCAGTTGATACTACGACACCATCAGTTATTGATCTGTACCAGGGGTGAAATATAAAATTTGTTACTACCGGTTCTGTTGGCATGGCTTGGTGGTGAGGGTAATGTGACTGGGTGGGTGTGGCCAACTTTTTTTTTTTTAACTTTTCGAAGCATTTTCTCTGCAAATGCAAGAAACTGTTTGAAAATCCTCTGCCGATCAGGAACACAGCTGGGATCGTCAGAGGCTTTTCAAAGCATTTTTTTAACCACCTCTTCTGCTGAAGAGGTTGCAGAAAAAAATGCTTTAAAAGTCTCTTTGACGATCCCAGCTGAATTGCCTGATTGTCAGAGAGACTTTTCAAATCATTTTTTAACCACCTCTTCCGCTGAAGAGGTTGCAGAAAAAAATGCTTTGAAAAGCCTCTGACATCCCAGCTGAGCCGCAGGATCATCAGAGGCTTTTTTTTTTTTACTTTTAAAAGCATTTTTTCGGCGGAAGAAGTTGTAGAAAAAATGCTTTTAAAAGTAAAAAAAAAAAAGCCTCTGATGATCCTGCGGCTCAGCTGGGGATGGTGGGTGGTGGGCTGCAGGGATTTTTGCTACCCACCCATCACCATCGCTACCGGATGAAGCGATTTCGTCTGAACTGGGAGCTTTTCACCCCTGATCATAATTAATCTCTTAATATGGGCCATAAAAGCTGTGACACAGAACTGGACACAGACTTCATAATGAAAAAATGGCTGTGGCTGATAATTTAATTGTTGTTGTTGTTAGTTGCGAAGTCATGTCTAACCCATGGACAATATTCCTCCAGGCCTTCCTGTCCTCTACCATCCCCCAGCTCACGTTCAAGCTCACGTCTACTGCTTCAGTGACTCCATCCAGCCTCCTTGTTCTCTGCGTCTCCTTCTTCTTTTGCCAATTTAATTGTAATAGCCTATTAAAGCACATACTATGGTGCCCTGCACAAAATATCTAGTGATCAAGCTGATCACTTTTAGTAACATTTCTGTGTTTTCAAAAAGGAGATATTTCTCCCAGTTTCTAAAGACTTATTCCATAACAAACATTACCAACTAAGTTTTCAAACTGCTATAAAATTTTGTCACAACTTTTGAGCACCTCTAATGTTTGAAAATTGAAAGTTGAAAAGTTCTCTAAAAGCTTTCTTTGTCTTGGTATTCATGAACAGATTGCATGAGGCACTTATAGGAGCAGGGATAATTCTTAAAATGTAATAAATGGGCTAAATTATCTGCATGGCCCATTGAAATGAATGGGAAGTTCTTTAACAGCCATGGCGGCACAGTGGTTAGAATGCAGTACTGCAGGCTACTTCTGCTGGCTGCCTGCAAATTGGCAATTCAAATTTTACCAGGCTCTAGGTTGACTCGGCCTTCCATCCTTCCGAGGTCAATAAAATGAGGACCCAGATTGTTGGGGCAATATGCTGACTCTGTAAACTGCTTAGAGAGGGCTGTAAAGCACCGTGAAGTGGTATATACAGTAAGTCTAAGTGCTATTACTATTGCTATCTTTGTACCATTCTCTCAAATTCATTTCAGGGTGGTGTGGTCAAAACATGCTCCCAAAGTATCAATCTTAAACCATTAAAAGGAATTGGCTTTTATTTTTGCCTCAAAATGGATATACATTAGAGCACCCTACACGTAGGTCCTTGAGGTGCTATTAGTGGGTGCCAGCCCACCTATATCATGAAAAGGAGTTATTCATTTTTTGCAGAGGAGAAAAGCAAATACCAAAGTACACAATAGTAGCTTCCTACTACTAGTACTACGACTGCAACTACGACTACTACAATTACTATGACTACTGTTTGGTAATGGCAATTGTGCAAGAAAAGCAGGAAGCAAAAACTTCAGTGATTTCTCTAATTTGATAGAAGGTTCAGTTCTAAACAATTCAATTGTAGCAATATTATTATTTATTAGAATTATGTGCCAACCAACTCCCAGTGGCCATTTACCAATTATTTAAAGATGAAAAATAAGGCATTAAAAAAGAAGGAAAAAAAGAAAGGTAGAAGTGGAAAGATAACAAACCAGGCAGAGACAAAAGAAAATATAGGATAAAAGGAAGCTTCAAACATCCCCACCAAAGGCTTGGGTCTTCCAGCCCCTTTAAAACACCAGCAAGGTGGTGGGTGGTGACTGTTCAGATCTCAGTGGGAATTTCATTCCATGAAAATCACTATGTTGGTTTTTCATGAAAATCAAGGATATCTATGCTCTTGTGTAAAATTCAGTCCTGCTCAGTTTCAAGGGCATAGGACATTTTACAGGTGAATGGACAAAGTAAAAGAAGTTTCCTTCTCAAACTATAAGAAGGAAAACAGACAAAAAATGCTAATGTTGTAGATCAGGGCTATACAACCTTGGCAACTTTCAGACCTGGCTGGGGAATTCTGGAAGTTGAAGTCCATAAATCTTAAAGTCAAGGTTGTAAAGGTTGTGCTTGTAGGCGTATGCTTTGGTAAATACTGTACATACAAAATATCAGTAAAATAGATAGAATAGCTTAGAAACTAAATACCTTTAAATGCTTAAAAAAGAATATTGTTATTGTTAATATTATTTGCAGACATGGCTTCTCTTTCTGTGAGATCCTTCCCAGCAGAGTTCAGGCACATAGGTACATGGGTTTCACTAGGCGTTGTGCAAAACTGTCAGTTCGGGGAGGGTTGACAATTAATCTAGAGTTAGTGCAGATCCTTACATAACTTGACTGGTATACATAGATAGTGAAGAATCAAGAACTAATAGAATGCCAAATGGAATGGAACAGCATTCCCTTTATGTCCAATATGCATGATACAAGCTGTATGTCAACATACAAAGAAGACAGTAGATTGTGGCAGCATGGATTGTAATGATATCTGCTTTTAAATGTGATTATGGTACCTTTGAAATTATGTATTAGGTTAAATGCTAATACGAAGACAAAGATTTCCATATTTTTTGATGTGTTTTGGCTTTGCTCTGCTGTGGGTTTTATTACTCCTGGATAGTTAGTTTGTTTTACTGGGTTTGTATTATGTGACTGAGAGGTGGGTTTCAGCAGGTTCTGGAGAACTGGTAGCGGAAATTTTGAGTAGTTTGGAAAACCAGTAAATATCACCTCTGACTGGCCCCACCCCCATCTATTCTCTGTCTCCCGAGTACCAGCTGATCGGGAGGAAATGGGGATTTTTGCAGTAACCTTCCCCTGGAGTGGAGAGGGAATGGAGATTTTATAGTATCCTTCCCCTGCCATGCCCACCAAGCCATGCCATGCCCACCAAGCCATGCCACACCCACCAAGCTATGCCACACCCACCAAGCCACACTCAAAGAATCGGTAGTAAAAAAATTTGAAACCCACCATTGATGTGACTCCTGATTGCACCACTGATGTAACTCCTCCAAAGCAGCAATAAAATCAAACCAAAAGCATCACAATATATAACAATATATTGAAATAAACATGGTAAGTAATCAATAACTTTCCATGCACCAGTGAGCAACCGTAACACCATCCATACACATCAGGAGAAGCCAAAGTGACTCCCTTACTCTGCAGAGGTCCACAGAAATAGCCAGGTGTCATGGAGTTTCCAAAAAGCCAAGAGGGTTGGGCCACTTTGATGTCCAGAAGAATATTATTCCAAAGAAAGGCAAGACTGAGAAGATTTTACTGTGGGACCCCTGCAAGAGATAATCCACAAAAGGCAGGATTCAGAGTAGGGTGGGTTCTAAATTTTTTTATTACTGGTTCTGTGGGTGTGGCTTATTTTGTGGGCGTGGCTTGGAGGTCATGTGACTGGGCGGACGTGGCTAGCTGGTCCTGTGACCAGGTGGCCATGGTTATGTGTATAGGGACTACTCAGAGGGCTGAAAAAAGTCATTTCTGACAGGTCCTCACACTTTTGACTGGTCCTCACACTTATGACCATCCTCACATTTATGCCCGTGCAGCATTCTTAACAACCATGTCACTCATTTCACAACTGCTTCTCTTTACCATGGTGATAAGATAGGGCAAAAAAACATAAAATGTGAGGACAGTCATAAGTTTGAGGACTGGTCAAAAGTGCGAGGACCAGTCAAAAATAACTTTTTCAGTCCTCTGAGTAGTCCATATGCACAAAAGGGCTACCCGGAGGGCTGAAAAAAGTCATTTCTGACAGGTCCTCGCACTTTTGACCAGTCTTCACACTTATGACTGGTCATCATTTATGCCCATTGCAGCATTCTTAACAACGGTGTCACTCATTTCACAACTGCTTCTCTTCACCATGGTGACAAGATATGGCAAAAACGTAAAATGTGAGGACAGTCGTAAGTTCGAGGACTGGTCAAAAGTGCAAGAACCAGTCAAAAATAACTTTTTCAGCTGTCTGAGTAGTCCATATGCATAAAAGGATACAGCAATAGAGAGGGATGAAGGAAGGGAAGGGTGTAGAGTAGGAGTGAGGGTAAGAGAGGGAGGAAGAGAGGAGGAGAAGGAGAAAGGAAGAAGAAGTAAGGAGGAGAAGAAGGGGGGGGGGGAAGAGAAAGTAAGAAGGAAAGAAAAAAGAGAGGTGGTAGGTTTGAGGAGAAAGATTGCTGTATAATAAAAAAGATGAAAGGGAAGAAAGCCAACCTCAAACAAATATAAAGATATTAAGTTAAAGAATGAATTGTTCAACTTTAAAGAATAAAAGAGAACAACTATGAATAAATAGCAATAATTAGAAACACACATACAAACATACAATATATTTTCTTTGAACAGAGTTATTTGGCCGGTTCACAAATTTAAACAGTGTTTAATCATTTCAATTAAATTTACAATTTCTATATTTCCTTTTTGCCATATTTATTCCTCATCTATTTTTTTAAAAAAACCAATAGTACCCTTCATCCTCATCTCTAATCTTAATCAAATTGAATTTTTCCCTTCTATTCTATATTATACCCCTTCCCATTGTCATCTATTTTTATATCCATCCTCACATTGGTTAATTATGTAATATTACAGTTGTTTAATACAAATTCAACATTTTAATATAAATCAATTAGTTATATAACTATCTTTTTTGTATATTAATCAATATGAACATGAATATTCCAATTATTTCCATGCAATCCAATTTCTTACAAATCAATTAATTATATTTACCAATAATAATAAACCAAATAATTTTCCCCATATATTCCTCCAAACCACAACTTAACCATTTCTGCTTTCAACACAATATACAATTAATAGTATCTCAATTATTACAATTCCCTAGTTAAATAGAGCTTTTTTTCTTTTGTGTTTTAAAATCTTGAACTCTCCTCTTTTGCCCTAAATTTCCCATTGTTTGCAGTTTTGCACCTACTTTTTTTGGTGAGGAAAAAGAAAAGGAAATCTCTCTCTGCCTCATTTTGTCACATTGCCGCAAAGACCCTGCTTTACTTTCAGTTTGGCTTTTTAAGCATAGCTGGGGGAAAAAACAGTGTTCCAGCACTGTTTGCATCTAGCAAAAGACCCCTGTGCAAAACAGCTGACAGCAAATCAGCTGAGAGTTGGGAGACTGATCTAATCAATTTGTGGTAATTAACCTATGCTGAAGCTGAAAGGGGCTGTTTTTTCTATTTTTGCAGGCACCAGTCTACTCATTTGTTTTCTTTTAACACTGATCAGCTGTAGGGCAGCTCTTTGAAGCCCTGCGGCAAGAGTTTAAACAGTTTTTTTCCCTCTAGCCATCAGCTGGGATTCAGGAGGCAGCAATAGATGGGAGTGGGTGGGGTAAGCGACCGGCGACCGGCCGGGAACCGGTTCAGGGGCGTGGCCAGCCAATCTTATTACTGGTTCTCCGAACTATTAAATTTTTTTACTACCAGTTCTTGCGACCTGGTGTGAACCAGGAGCAACCCACCACTGATTCAGAGGGACCTTCTCTTCCAGATTCCTACAGATAATCAGACAATCAATTATTTCATTCAAAAATGTTTTCTAGTTGTAGAACTGACAAATCTATACTTTGCTTTACCTTTCAGTTTCTTCCATCCATTTGCATCTTTTTCTATTACCAGAATGCATATGGATATTAATAAAATGCTATGGATCATCTCTTGGCATTTCAACATTAGCCTAAGCTTGCATCAATACTTACAGCATTTTACATTTGTGCACATGAGTTTATTTTAATCACTAAAACACTACACAAAACAATCTAGAAACTTTATACCTTCACACTAATTGTCTTTAAACAAAAATCTACTCACACACATTGGGGACATGTTGATATAGGCATTTCATACATGGATTGCAATGATATACATGAGCTCTAGATGGCAGTAAAAATCCAGAGTTTCCTGTATTTTTCTGTGGAATCTGCAGAAGTTTAGATTTTTTTGGTAAGCCAAGTATGGTGTATCTAAAATGAACAATATTAATTAATCTCATAATCATTTTTACAGTGGAAATGTGTTTATGAATAGCATGATATTGAAGAAAATAGCCTGATTCCTCAATATCATGCTAGACAATATCATTCTAGACATAGACAATTTTTGCACACTCAGTTCAAGAATAATAATACAATACAGAATGTTTTACTATGCTGGGAAACAAGGCTTAGTTAATCAAGAACATGCACTCTTAGGAGAAATTCAGTTCATTTCTACAAGTGAAGAACAATCGGGATTCAAGTATAATGCAAGCATGATTTGTAGCTACATTTCTTCTTGGCATATTTTCAGACAAAGAACAACATTCAAAAGAAGAATATTTTAACACATCAAATATAAAACAATGAAAAAAACCCACTAAAACTCATATTAAAAAGCTGGAAACAATAATAATGTAAGAGAGACCCCAGGAGTTTTCTGGAAGCCTTGGCTTTTGTTAATTTGATTGCCCAATAGAAAGATAATCTGCCCAGACAAACATGATGACCTCCTGCCCAGAGGTTAAGATTAAGATTTAACAATTGGTGTTATGTGTCCTAACTTCTATTTATTAGAAGCATTATAACAATACATATAAAACAGATTTGACTTCCACTGTACATGGGAACATATAGAGTGATATTCCTAGAGATAGCAGTTGTTGCTTTTAAGAGTAATTTGGTGATTTTTGTCAAAGGTGAAGAATTTCCTATGTTAAATGTTATAAAAGTGATTGGGAATGGAGCAGGGAGGTTGTCATTAAGTTGTAATGGATCATTGAGCTGTTGTATCTGCTTGGGGATCTAAATCTTGGATACTCCACTGAAGCTTCAGGAAGGCTTCAGCTAATGCTGGGTGAAGCTTCAGTGGAGTACCTAGAAAGATGAGGTGGACCCTCCAAAATTTGCTTCAGTCAGTATCGGATGACCCTGAAGGAGATGCAACCTGATATAGGAGTTAAGCTGAATATAGGAGTTAAGCATGGAATAACCTGTGTTTTAGCTTTAAGAACTTCTGGCTTAACATTTTTATTGGGTTATAAGATAAAATAAGATACAAAATACAAAAGTAAATAGGAAAACTGTGAGGAGGAAGAGGGGTAAGAGAAGTGAAGGATAAGAAAAAAAGAAAAAGAAACATTGACTTCCGACACCCTCTGTTACAATAAAATAAGGCACTAACATCAAATCACAACATTTTGTTTTTTCATAATAATATGAACAAGCCATTTCTATGAAGATAGCCTTTAAGAACTTCTAACTTAGAAACTTCTTTATAATTATATATCATGATGCTATGTAGCATTGATGCAAATATTTTGTTGGCAGTGTTGTAGCTAATAAGATTAATCTGTGACATGATGGTTACTAATTGAAAACTTTCCCAACACTCTACTATGATCATTTTCAAATATAATTGGCAATGGTAATTTTGGACAGCCTGGCTAGTGTCCATTTTGCCGTTTAGAAAGGTATGTAGAGCAGCAACAGGAGAAATGAGAATATTTCCCATGTCTTTTGCATCTTTTACATTCTGTTAATCCTTCAAAGTAGTCCAGATTGCAACCAGGACTACTAAGTGTACCTTTATTGTACTGCTACATTAACAAAAAAACTTGCAATGCTGGAACTCCTTTCCTCTCCTTTTATTATTCAGAAGATCAGAAAGGATGCTTTCTGAAATGCTTCCCACACTCTCCTTTGTTCTGTGTATTGAGATATTTTTTTACATGCTTATTGTAAAAAATCTGGTGCTCCCTAGGTCTTTTCTAGATAGCATTACACACTTATCATTACATAAATTAAGCCTAGAAGAATAAGTGAGTGGGCAGAAGTGTCAGTGATAAAGAGATATGTCTTTTCCAAGATCATCAACTGCATCATCTCCAGCCCCTTCAACCCAGAGCTGTTACATCACTGAGATGAGAGACTTATTAGTTGGTCTATAATACGTTGCATGCATTATCAAAGAATTCCTTTCAATGATATCTATACAAATTTTGTACTGTTTATAATCATTCTTATCATTTCTTAATTTAAAGCTTTAGTGTGTGTGTGTATTGCTAATAAATACCTTGTCTTCAGAAAATCGATCTTATATTGGTTATGTCATAGCAAATTAAATTGTTATTCAAAAGCCCTTGTTTTGTTTTGTGAATCAGTGAATGAATGATTTGAACTCATTGACCCAGATTTTTCTTCTCATACGCTCAAGAGGAAACCCTAGTAAATCCATTCCAAGAATATTTATGGAAATACAATTCTGTTTTCTTCATTTTTCCTAATTTGGGAAAGCTTACATCTGTACCTATTCATATCAAATTCATGTTTACTTTGACCTTGTTGGCTTCTTTTGAGGTTTAGGGTTTCTTTGTTTTTCAGACCATGTGCTCAGAAGGCTCTTAAAATTTGGCAATTATGCATGAAGCTTTACCACTGCATCCTCTTACTAGTACTAACGTTTGGGGAACATTGAATCAAAGCATTCTCAATTGTCCTCTGTAAACTGCAAATTGCTGGGGCATGCAAAAAGAAACAATTGTCACACTATTCCTGTCTGGGCCTCACTATGCAAAGTAAAACTAAGGCACTTATGGGAATATTAACCTATTACTGGTGTTGGGATCTAGGTAAATGCTTAAACTCATAGAAACCTCTGGTTTGTATTGATTTGAATTACAAAGACCCATTGCACACAATGGAACCTTGGGTCCACTCTGTAACATTGAGCATTGAGAGTTAAAAAAGAAAAGATGAAGAGATCCACTCCAATTACATGACACACTGATCTGTATTATAAAACAGTGTATTGTCTTTTCTATTTCTACACCTTTTCCAGGAACTCAAATGTTCCTGGTAGGTTTTCATTGTTTTCTTGGTTGGGATACCATCTAAACTAGAAGGGTAAAATCATAGGCATTCTTGTAGATCATCAATAATAGCAATAATGTGGGTATTTCAAGTAAATTGTTAGGAATGAGGTTATAAATGTATTGGGAAATGTGAATGGAAGTAAGTTTTTTCCCCTCTTCTAATAAATTAGTATCATTTATTAAGTGGAATTTAGGGAAATCCATGCCTCATCAAAAAAAATTCACATTACACATAGATGTGGACTTGACTGGCATCAGATATGATAACTACCAATTCAGATGACTTTAGAAAGGGATTAAATGAATTCAGACAATAGAAGGTCATGTTATTTAATGCCTAATAGACTTGTTAACTGCTTACCAATTTTCCAAATCATGGGCAATGCATCTTAAATACCACTTAAAATTCATTTCTAGGCTACCTACTTCTAGCCCAAATTTGCAAGCTTCTTGAGTGGCTATGCTTGGTCACTTTGTGTTATCAGATGCTCATTTAGATGGGCAAATGTAATATTCTTTATATGTTCTTAACAAAGCTCCTGCTTTTAACAGGCTTATTTTAAATATTGCAAACCCAATTAAAAATACATACAATAAAGGCTTTCAGCACTTTAAAAAAACAATCTAAGCATAACAAATTAAGTGATTTTTTCTTCAGTTTTCTTCATTCGCTCTACTGATAAAATACACAGATTAATAAACTGATTGGTCATACTTATTTGTGGGTTATACAAATCAATTTTACAAATTGAAAATCTCCTGGAAATAGTTTTACTTCTTTTAGCAGGCTTGGGCACAAGCTTCACCTTATTAATTTCTGAAGCCCTCTTTTTGTGCTCCAGCTATGGAGCCAGAAATATTTCTGCATGATTTCTTTTTAGGTCACTCATGTAAGTGGGAAAATGATGTGTCACCTATGAAAGTTTAACTGAGCATGACCATGAGATATTGACTGAGCAGTTTTTACCAATTTAATGATAATATGTAATGGAATCATTAGGGTTTGAAGTAGTGCAATAGATTTGCATTTTTTAGTTTAAAAAGAACAAGAAAAATGTTCCTGTTATGTACAATAATAATCTATTTATATTGCTTACATAACTTTAACCTGACCCCCAAATAGTAGCACATTAAAAAAATAGTTTCAATAGATATACATACAAAAAAAGAGAAGAGTGAACATGCTCTTAAGAGTACATGCTTAAAATTTGCCATGCCTGGATGTTCTTGTACAGGAATGCCTGTTTTGGAATACAGTCTTGATACATTAAAGCCGGGATGGTGAACCTATGGCACGCGTGCCACAGGTGGCATGTGGAGCCATATCTGTGAGCACCCAAGTGTTGCCCTAGCTCAATTCCAGTGTGCGTACACACACCGGCCAGCTGAATTTTGAATTTCCGGGCCCCCCGGAAGTCAGGAAATGAACTTTTTCCAGCCTCCGGAGTGGACATCCGGGTGGGGGTGGGGAAGGCCATTTTCATCCTCCCCAGGATCCTAGAAAGCCTCTGGTGCCTGGGGAGGGCAAAAAAAAAGGCCTACTTGGCCCACCAGTAACCTTTTTGCCATCATGCCAAAAGGAGGGGGAGCATGGGGGGTCGTGTGCACATCAAAGCGAGGGCATTGAATTATGGGTGTGGGCATGCATGCACGCGACCCCCGTGCTCCACCCCACTTTTGGCACGCGACAAGGTTAGCCATCACTGCATTAAAGTAAATATAAGGACTATTAATAGGTAGTTCAATATATATTTTTCAAAAATAAGTGTTTAATATTGCATCTGTCATCTGATTCTATCACATAACAACTGTATGGTTGTTTTCACTGATTTCTACTAGCAATGATGTTTACAATTTATCTCCGGCAAGAAGGGTAAACACCACATAGTAACAGTAACAGAGTTGGAAGGGATCTTGGAGGTCATCTATTCCAACCCCCCTGCTCACACAGGAGATTGATACTAAGGCTTTGAACACCAACCTTTCTGATCGACAAGCTAAGTGTCTTAGCCACTGAGCCACCTAGGGAACCGCCTTATAACACTATCACATTAAACAGCAAATACCTCACACTAAACAGCATAATCCTTATTTGGATGCAGCAGTGCCTAAATCATAAGAATTGTCATTCCAAGAAGGGCTGCAGGAGAGTCAGCAAAAGTGCAAACATTCCAGCAGGGTTGCGTACAGACAGAGCATTTTAACTGTGGAAAAAAGAAAAAAAAATTGAAAATGTCTCATCACCTCATACAGGGAATAAAATTGAATCTCTTTCATGGCTCAGCTTAGAAAATATTTGTACAGGTTATTATCATTAAAATTAAAAATAAATTAAAAACATGAGGAAAAAAATCTCAAATCATGCTTAATTTCAGATTTCAACAGATGACTTTCAAAGGTTCCATATTTCTTAATTGAATTTGAGCTGAATCTTTCATTAATGTATTAAACAAATAGGTGAGGGTTCTTTGAAGAACATCACTGAGTAGGTGATCAGCCAGTTGCTGATAAATCATAAAATATAGATGCTTCAGAATTCCTACTGAGGCAATAAATCATGGATTGTTTGACTATAGTAGCAACATCATTATATGGAAGGCATCCAAATCCCCACTCGATTTTTGTGATCATTTCTCTTACAGTGGTTCCTGAAATTTGACACCAGAAACGATGCACAGGTCATGAAGCTCAGCTTCATAATTAAGATAGAAGTGAACATCAAGAGTATTAAAAATACATAAAATGTGTGCATTAGGGAAATGTTTGCACAGGAAAGAAAAAATGAAAGAAAAGTGTTTTTTTCTAAGCATGCATACTATAAAAACTGCATACGAAGTAAACATATATGGGCAAATACTCATAAAAAGTACAAGTTTTCATGAAGATTTCCCCATCCAAATTCAGACGCCTTGCAACTGACTCATATTTATGACAGTTGTAGTGTTCTGGGGTCATATGATCACCTTTTGCCACCTTCTGACAAGTTAGCCGGGAAGCCAGATTCACTTAACAACTGTGCTACTAACTTAACAACTGCAGTGATTCTCTTAACAACTGTAGCAAAAAAGGTTGTAAAACAGGACAAAATACACTTAACTAGCAACAGAAACATACTTAGCAACAGAAATTTTGGGCTCAATGTAATTGTAAGTCAAGAATTACCATATTTTTGGAGTATAAGACATTCCGGAGCATAAGATGCACATTAGTTTTTGGGGAGGAAAACAAGAAAAAAAATTCTGCCTCTGCCTACCAGCATCCATCTGTATTCATCTGGCTAGGGTCCTTGCAGCAAACAGCAAACAGCCTGGTTAACTTCAGCACATTATCGCAGCCCGATTCAGCATGAGCAACTGATTGGCAGTTGGATTGGACTTCCGGAATACTGCCAATCAGCTGTTCCAGGCTGTGGGGATCGCCACAGCACATTGCCGCCAATTGCCACCTCTGTATTTTCAGCCTCCGCATGCCCCATTTTTGGCCTCCGCGTGTCATATTTTTGGCCAGTTCCAGGCAGCAGGGATTATCACCACCACCGATCCTCGTCACCTGGAACTGGCTGAAAATGCGACACACGGAGGCCAAAACCAAAATGTGCGGAGACCAAAAACACAACATGCGGCACTGGCAATTGGTGGCGATGTGCTGTTGCAATCCCTGTAGCCTGGAACAGGTCTAAAATGGAGTGTGCAGAGGCTGAAAACATGATGTGTGGAGGTGGAAAAACGGCTGAAGGGTGGGGACCAGTGGGTGGACAGGGCTTCAGCAACATTTGGTGTATAAGACACACAGACATTTCCACCCATTTTTAGGGGGGGCATGGCCAGCTTGACATCACTCATGTCAGAGGCACCTGTGGTGGCCTGAGTGCTTTGCCATCGAAAATGGGCTACCAAACTCCATTTTCAGCTGCAATGGCGTCCTGCAATCCTCTGCCAGTGAAAACAGAGCTCACAAGGGACACACATGGCCCTCCTGAGCTGCATTTTTACTAGCAGAGACACCATGGGCCAGTCCTTTGCTGCTTCCAGAGTGGCCCAGCAGGCCAGATCTAAGCACCCTGTGGGCAGCATCCGGCCCCCGGGCCTTGAGTTTGACATCCCTGAACTAGATAGTAACTAGCTTGCATCCAGAACCCAAGTGGCTATCACTGCAACTCACGAGTAGCAATGGTACATTATTATCTGCATCATTGCATTGCGGATCAGCTGTAGCTATAGGACCATTATTGACTACCTGAAGAGCCTCCTGGTTTAGGGACAAATACAGTTGGTACAACAGATAGATTGTGCAAGAATCTTCCTGCCCCTTGCTGCCACCTATCCTGAACAGAAACTGTGAGTCTTAAGGGGGGGTGGGGGGAATCTAAATTGTATACCAGTGCTGAATTGGGAATATCTGCAGTCAATAATTTTTCTAGAAAATTTTTTTCTAGAATTAAATCTGAACTCATTTCTCCCTGTATAGAGAGCCTCCTGAAGGCAGAAGTCTTTGCCAGAGATATGCAAGGACTGTTACCTAGGAAAAAGTGGCTGAAGTATAATTTCTTGGTCTGAGCTATCTAGTGGGGTTGACATCTCCAGACACTAGGACATTGGCAGTGTGTTTTGGTCAGCCTGTAATCACATGTACAGTCAAGTATCATATGTAGTCATGGTTGATCTTGTCCAGTTTCCTCAGATAGATATTAGAATGAGAAGGTTGAGCTGCAGGCACCTCACAAATGAGGCCTTGGACCTGATTGTCAAACCAACTGGAACTGGCCACAAAGAAAGGAGAATCTTTACAAAGTACTTCCCTCCCCACTCCAACATTCTTGGAGGCAGTCCAGAAGAACATAATGATAAATATCAAAAGATCCTGACAAATCAAGGAGAAGCTGGACAATACTATCATTCCTGCTTCACGATTAATGCTGTCTCCATGCTATGCTCTGATGTGAAACTTGAGTGTCAGGGTCTGAAAGGACATCAAATTGATGACCTAAATTAAGGGTGCTGAGAAGATAAATGGTTGCAGTATGCTACTTGTATTGCTATTTTTCTAAACTGCTTGTACTTCAATGCCCTTTTGTGCCAATGTTCTTGCTCTATTGTTTTCATCACCAAGATTCTATCTATGTTTCACCAAAGTTCTCTAAAGATGAGGTTAAACAGAAGTGACTTCATACAAGATGTTTAAGAAAGTTGTGTCTTCTTCTCACACTGTGACTTACAAAGTGTTATACATGAGAATATAATGATAAATTGCAGAATTAATCTAATCTGATGTTGCAGCATATCTTTGTAAGTAAAATGGAGTACCAGTTTGGGTTGCTCATCTGCTTCAGGGGGAATGTTTTGAGTGATAACGCCAGAGTAATTTATTTTAGTTTATGTAAAGAATAAAATGCCGAAGTTCATGTTTATCTATTTTTCAGTACACTAAATATAGAATACACAGTTAAAAATTTGGATGGGGTGGGGAAAAGCTACAGGTTCCATGTGAATGTTGACACAAGCAAGGCATTAATATGGATTTGATAATTAATACCTTATTTATTATAGTTCTGTTATGTTTAGGAATTATCATCTATTTTATAGGAAACAAGAGAATTCACACATCTAGGGATTAAAGAGTACAGTATCCTGCAGTGCTTTGTATGATCAGAATATTCTAACCTGAGAAATACATAAATTGGGAAATAGTACATACTCAGCTGAGAAATTGGTAGGAGAATAAAGATTATAGCAACCCTCCCTAGTTTCCCCACCATATGAACCCTACTCAGCAGCTAGTCTCATGATCTTTAGAGCAAGGCCTTGTGTAAATCTCCAACTCTTGACTTCACATGGCTTCATTTGACTGCTTGGCTCAATCTGACTTCATTCAGATGCTCAATATGGTCTCCTTAAATAAAAATCCTTACTGCAGATAGAATGAGACCACATTAAATAGTATTCCCTTTTAAAGAGCCCTATTTTTCTCATACAACTAAGATCAGGGAAGAAGTCAAGTGAAGTGCCCTATGGAAGACAGGTGGTAGCAGAACTAATTACAAACCAGCAGCATCAGAGTAGAAGTAGGTTAAACCCAATGGGCTTCCTGGAGAAGAGACATGAAACCTCCAGCCTTTCATTCTCTGGGCACAGTTGGACCACTAAACTCTAATTTTATTAGAGATCTGATCTGGTTTAGCTAGATAAAATTCTTTATTACAATTAGACTGAAACCACATTTAATTGAACATTGGTCTCAACCATGGGTGTCAAACTCGATTGTGTCATGTGATGTATCGTAATCTTTGGTGACATTTTTTGCCTTTGCGGAGCTGGGGTGGGCATGGCCTGTGCATGATGCATCCGGCCTGCGGGCTGCTAGCTTGAGAGGCCTGGTCTAAAGAGGGGGAAAAAACAGAATGCAATGTTATTTTGATAAATACAAAACATAAAATAAGTAAATAAAAAGTCAAGGGCCCTGTTAATAACAACAATAAAATCCACAAGTTGTTCATAATTTCCATATGTCAGAAGAATGGATAACGTTACACCTGCTGTCATTAATAAAACAATAAATTCTGTCAAACCTGATAAAATATAATTCTTGTTCAGTTATCTAAGTTTGTCGAAGTTATTCTAAGATGTTTTTTTTGTAACAAAGCAATTGAAAACACCTTTTTAAAATCTTCAAATAAATTGTTAAGTTTTCAAAACATTTTCAACATTGAGTATTAATTAATTTGGCTTCCCAAAGTAAATAGACAATCAGCTCTTTATTTTTAAATGAGGCATTGGATCATATAAATTGATTTAACAATCCTGGCTTTTAAACAATTGATTTAACAATCTGACTCATAATTTGTAGTCATTCTAATATCTCTTATAACATTGTGCCAGAAGTGGACTACCTGATCCCTTCTGTGTACAGCTCACCAATATGTTCAAGAGTGATTGTGTGGGATTTAGTCATCAATGTTAATTGCCTTTTTCAATTGTAATTCCTGGTTAGAGGCAGAAAGATTTCCATAATGATTGCTATTTTGCTTCAACTATTACATTGCCCAAATCAGTATCCCAAACCCTTCAAGCCATAAGAGCGATTCATCATTTCAGTTTAAAAATGGCCTATAGATTTTTGACATTATTCCTTTTGGTTGTGCCAAATAATTTGATACTAAATTCTCGAAGATTTATTTATTAAATTGATTTGTTGACCATCAATTATCAAGTGACTCTGCAAAGATAATGCAGGGATAAATTCCAATTCCTAACTACTACTTTATCCAGTTCTGCATTAATCCAGTATTCTATCTTGTTCTTACCCTACCAAATGATTGGTATAACAATCATTTATCCCATAAAAGTTGTAATTTCTCAATAATTTTAATTAAGTTAATCCATTTTGATTCTCCCACTTGAAAAACAAAAGCTTTAGCTGTGCTAGAGGGGAGATGAGACTAAAAACCACATTGAATTGTCCTCTGTCAATACAAAGGTCTAATCTCATATTTTATTCAAGGCAGTTTAAGTCCATTGCTTTTTCTTGCCCTTCTTATGTTTCAAAGGAGCCTTTACAGTATATATATATTTGGTTTTAGTTGGCATCTCTTCTCTGAAAACTTTGGCTCTTGCCGCTTACAGTAATAGCTAATGAGGGTGGGGCTCTATTTGCGTTGATATAGAAATTATATTGCAATTATTTTATTTGAATTAATATATTAATTTCACCTGTCTTAACTAATTAGATCAGCATTACATTAAACACCCTTTAAATATGTTCATAAATAATTGATTAATTCATATTTTAATAAATAGTATGAAAATCTAGCTGTCTACCATATCTACTGCAATTATGAATAGCTGCCTTTTCTTATCATCACTGTACTTTCCCTGTTTTTCTTTCCCTCCCTCAAGGAACTAAAAATATCAGAAAAACTGTGTATTATGTGTCATCTATGGATTAAATGCCTGGCAACTTGGATATTACTGAAGAAATTTAATGGAGTTCATGTTATGCAGACCAGACCTCCAATGTATCCTAATGAGCCTTTCCTTGTGTTCTGGAATGCACCTACTACCCAATGTCAGCTGCGTTATAAGGTGGATTTAGATCTCAAGACTTATCACATTGTACCAAATGCCAATGAGTCTTTAAGTGGGTCTGCTGTGACAATATTTTATCCTACCCAGTTGGGGGTCTATCCCCATATTGATGACCATGGGCATTTTCTCCATGGGATTATACCGCAAAATGAAAGCCTCATCAAACATCTCAGAAAAACAAAATCGGATATCGACCGTATGATTCCACTGAAGACATTTCATGGACTTGGAGTCATTGACTGGGAAAATTGGAGACCCCAGTGGGATAGAAACTGGGGTAGTAAAAATGTTTACAGAAACAGATCTATTCAATTTGCTAGAGAGTTGCATCCAGAGTTGTCTGAAGCTGCAATCAAGAGATTAGCTAAGCAACAATATGAAAAAGCTGGGAAGAGTTTCATGAGAGAGACACTTTTAGTAGCTGAAAATATGCGACCAGATGGATATTGGGGCTACTATCTATATCCAGATTGCTATAATTATGATTATAAGAAAAAACCTGACAAATACACAGGCAAATGTCCAAATATTGAAATTTCACGGAATGATCAACTACTTTGGCTTTGGAGAGACAGTACCGCCCTTTTTCCTTCTATATATCTTGAAATCATATTGAAATCAAGTGCCAATGCTTTGAAATTTGTGCACTATCGCCTTAAGGAATCAATGCGCATTGCTTCCATAGCTAGGAAAGATTATGCCTTGCCTGTTTTTGTATATGCCAGGCCATTTTACGCATATACCTTTGAACCTTTAACAGAGGTAAGGTATGAATCTGAGGTATGAATCTCAGAATCAATGTCTGTTGACAGCTTACACTACATATTTATTAGAACTCCATCCGGTTCATACCCATTAGCATGTTTTATTTTCTCCTTTTGAACACTGGCATAGGAGAAGTCCAACATGGGTAAATTTGTTGCATGTCAGATTCTTCATGTAGTCAGGAATCATGACTGGTTAGAATCCTTAATTTTAAAGGATGCTAAGTAAACAGGTATTTTACATCATTATCAACCACATGATCATGGGAAAGGAATAGTTCAGTTCAATTCAATTCAAATCTTTATTGTCAGTGCACAACATATGTACAATGAGATTGGTTGAGCTCCCTCAGTGCACCCTCCAACACAATGCAACTCACAGTAAAGACAGAAAATACCTAACCCAATAAATCATATTAACAAAACACCCAGTCCTATTGTACCAGTCAGCAGGTGAAATCCCACATCCCTCAGGTGTTCCTTGAGTTGCGTGCATGTATATGTTGACAATTGGAATGTTACTCTATGATACAAATCTGAATATGCATAATGTTCAATCCTATTTTCATAATTCAATGTACTATTTCAGGCTTGAATTACATATTGGCAAGGCTGATCTTAAATAGTTTATGTCTGTTACATAGCAGCTGAGCCCTGCATAGACTATAGTGGCATTTCCCCCCTTCTTTTCCTTCTAGTGTGTAACATTTTATTTTATTAGCAAAAACTCCGTAGCAATCATTTTAAGAGTCCCAATACCACATTTCAAAATTACTAATGCACTTACTGGTTCAGGAATCAGATTTTTTTGGAGATACACACAGCAGAGAATTATAGGCAATTTTCTGAATACAGCATTTGAATATAAAGGAATCTCCACCATACTATAGTATAAAGTCCACATATTTAGCATATTGTAACTCAGGAGTTTCCTAATTTGGCAACTTCCTGGCTGGAGAATTCTGGGAGTTGAAGTGCACAAGTCTTAAAGTTGCCAAGTTAAGACAAAACTTAGTTTGATCATCTGAAAAAGTGTCATACCCAAGAAACCACACAATATTTTTTTTACTGGGAGTATGCATCATTGTTGACTTTTAGCCAGGCATTTGATAGCGCTATGAAAGAGTATTCTTTCCCAGGGTGCTAAATTTTCTTGCAGTTGGGCCAAACAGGTCTTCTGCTTAAATGGTTTTTAATCACAAATACACCCCCCTCCCCAAATAAGAGGTAGGAGAAATGACTGTTTATTATCAGCATGTGGTGCTCTATTAAAATATCCCTATTCATTGCCTTACTTTTCAGGAAGACTTGGTGGCTACAATTGGTGAAACGGCGGCCATGGGGGCAGCAGGAATGGTCTTTTGGGGAAGCATGCAATATGCCAGTACCATTGTAAGTTAGCGTGGGTGAATAAAATGCCCATAAGCCATATTCATTAGAATTCTTGAGACCCTTCCCTTCCTTTTATGTCAACATTTACAGCTGGTAATAAGTGGCCAGGAATTGATATAGAGTTAGGGATTCTTAGGGGATTATCAACCATGTCCAATCACAGGGTAAAAACATCTTATTAAATACAATAACTATCCTCAATTTCTGCAATAATATTCAGAAAGCAATTAATGGAATGAGGAGATTTGTAGCATCATTATTCTAATGCCTTCACTGGCACAGAAAAATCAATATGGAAACTACCCAAGTGTACTTTACCTAAGAAATCACATTATTTTTCTGCCCTTTGTTAGTAATGAATGAACAACTGGATAACATGTTACCTGTGACACCAGTCCTAAAACCTGATCATTTCTCTTTTATTAACTGAACCAGTTGATAAAAAGGATAAACTTTCTGCCACCCCTCCAAAAATGTATTCTCAGAGATAAGAGTAATAAACAGGAGCAGTCTGTAGTATTTGGAAGAAAGAAAAAGAAGACGTGGTGCTTAAGATCACTCTTTTAACTTATTCAAGAGCATTCATTTCCCTGTGCTATTAGCAGTGAAAGACCAATTGTCTGCAGTAGAAAAGGCATCCAAGTTATTGCCTGCACAATTATTTTTATAATGAGAATGTCCCTATGGCTATTCACGCACCAGTATATGTATTGGTAATACTGTAGTGTGAGGTCATGTACATTTGTAATAATATGTGCTTAATTAATAATAGATTCAAGGTGTTGGTTATGACCTATAAAACCCTACATGCCATGGGGCCAGGCTACCTACAAAACCGTCTTCATCCCATTACATCAGCCTGTCCTGCCCAGTCAGGCAGGGAAGGTATGTTGCAGACCCTGTCAGTTAAAGAATTCAGACTGGTGTGGTTTAGGAAGAGATCCTCCTCTCTTTGTCCACAGGCTATGGCCTCCACCCTGTGGACTATTCTACCCCCAGAGGTAAGGCAGGCCCCCCTCTCCTGACTTTCAGAATAGGAGTTAAAACATGGCTCTGTGACCTCATGGGGGAGCCCAGAAGAACATGCATCTGTGGGGCTGGTTGGTGCTCTGAGACCCTTCCTTTCACCTTTTAAACAGGTTTAATCATCTTTGTTTCCTTTTAAATTTTCCTCTCTGAGTTCCTCTCTGAGGGAGATGGGTGATTCAAAAATGTGATAAAGAAATATGTATGTATGTATGCATAAGAATTTAATGACATGTTTATTTGAATAGGTACTTCTGCACACATCTGTAGCCTAATTGTAGTTTTCTACAATCTTTAGCCCAGAGAAATAGATATGGCTTTTTGGATACAAAAGTTATTTAAATGGCATTAATAATAAAAGAAAGTTGTAATGAATCCAATTTCAAATAGAGATATAATTAAATGGACATGGAACTCTTGGTAGCTATATCATATATATATATAATATCAAAACCAGTGATGGGTTGCTACCTGTTCGCACAGGATTGGGTGAACTGGTAGCGGCAGTGGTGGGAGGCTCCACCCACCTGCCCAGACACTTCTGCGGTGGAGCCTCCCACCACTGCCGCTACCAGTTCACCCAATCCTGTGCGAACAGGTAGCAACCCATCACTGGTTTTGTGGGTGTGGGTGCGCGCGAGCAAACCAGTAGCAGCAGGTTTTGAAACCTGCCCCTGATCAAAACCAATTATCATTCTACTAAAGTCATTGTCTTATAGATGGCCTCCTATAGTTTAGTGGCTACAGAAAGCAATATAAATCCCAGGCTGTAAAATGTTTACAGTTCTCCTACATGCAATCATTTTCTGCATATGTATTTCTGTTTATAAATTTATATCCTAGCAGTTATCAAACTTTGCCATTGCCTCTTTTTTTTGGTCAGACTTTGAATGCAAGGAGAAAGGAGCTGGTTCCCTTGGAAAGAAATGGTGTGGGTGGAAGTGGATCTTGACTGGCACTACCAAAATCCAGCCAAGACATTTTCTGTCCTTCAAGCTTTGCTTTTCCAATACTTAGTTCCAAGGGGTTTAGAATTTAATAATAGTAAAGTAAAACTAACTTTTCAGGATAGTTTTGAATATGATAGAATACTTTTTTGGATCTTCTGAACAATTATCAATGGAGGTCTTAAGTTTTGAAGTATACCCAATTCTCTGGATATAAGCTCCAGTGAATTCAATTGGACTAATTCCTGAGTATTTTATATTATATAGTAATGCAAAAATCAATTATCATTCTTTGTTTTATTTTAGGAAACCTGTCAAAAAGTGAAAGAGTATATGAATGGTCCATTCGGACGTTATATCATTAATGTGACTTCTGCAGCCAAGATTTGTAGCCATGTCCTTTGCAAGAAAAAGGGAAGATGTGTTCGTAAACATAATGATTCAAATGCCTTTTTGCACTTGTTTCCTGAAAGTTTTAGGATCATGGTACATGCCAATGCAACAGAGAGGAAAGTGACTGTGAAAGGAAAACTGGAGTTGGAGAATTTGAGATACTTAAGAAATAAATTTAAGTGTCAGTGTTACCAAAACTGGAAGGGACTATATTGTGAAGAGCATTCTATAAAAGAAGGAAATTAAATATAAGGAAATTAAATGCACTGAAGAGTCTTTTATTTACTCCCAAACAAAAGAAAATTGTCACACAGATCACAGGACAAAGATATCCAACTTTGGAGGGCAGAGCTGGCATCGTGACAGTATGATGGGCGATCTTGAAGTTCCAAGATGGCCGTCGATATCTTCGTTCCTGGACGGTCCGTTTTTGGACCTCACTGTCCCGTAGAGTTGGTGATAATGGAGGGCACATTCTGTTGATCCCAGGGACACCGCAAAGTCCTTGGTTGATGCAGGAGAAGCCCTTTTTTCCGGCCACGAAGAGGCAGCTATAGAAGCTGCTGAAGTTGGGACAGTTCTGGAACGAAAGAGATCGAGTGAAAGTATGTCAGCTTGGTGAGAGAACTTTTAAATAGATTATTTGAGAGAACACCCTGAGGTCTTAAGGAAGTCAAAATTGAAGACAGAAGAAGAGGAAGCAGCAGTATTAAACTTGAGTCGAAGGTAGTTTTGCTTATTTTTCGACTTATTTTTATGTGTGGATGCTTAAGGACAATTTTATTTTGTAACTCAGATTGGACTAGATTGGATTGGAGATTTCCACTTTATCTAGTCAAGTAATAACTTTTTAATGTCTTTTTAGTATAAATCTTTTATTTGTTTTTTTAAACCTATTTTTCTTTTTCTCTCCATTTATATTTTATGGTGCATTGAACAACAAGAAGGCAGGGAAGGTGGAGAAAATAAGTAGCACTGCCATCTAGTGGATTGGAAACATTATTACCTTTTTTTTCCTCTTTGGCTTAAGAAAATAACAACTGTGTTATTCTTCAAGGACTCTGAGCCTAGTCATAGATAAGATAGTGGGAAGAGCATCAAAAACAGCCTGCAGGATTGTTTACTCACGTGCTCTTCTGGGAAACTGTCAGTGGCAGGAGTCTGAGAATGAAAAGAAGAATACAGTGACTCTGGAAAGAGAGCTGAAAATATATATTTGAAATTCAACAAAATAATTCGTTTCTCTTTTTGTTTCTCATTTTTTTTCTTTCTTTTTTTTTTTGGTGCTACTTCTCCACTCTCTCTTTACTAAATTACCTTTAACCGGACTGTGATTTTTTTGAAGGACTTCCATATCATATCATATCTATCTATCTAATATAGAAGAAATTGATATAGAAGCAAATACCTGGGCAGATCATAATCCAATGACAATGAAATGGAAAGGGCAAAGGAGAAGATCTAGATGAGAAAAGCCAGAATGTTCAAGAATAAATCTGAAAAATGTTGTAAATGTCATCAGATACCAGGCTCATATTACCATTACACATGGGTGGAAAAAATGATACAAAAGCATGTAGACTTTCAACCAGAGATTTTTTTTATTGGGGATGGTACGTGAAATATACAATAAAGAATTGAGATATTTGATTGTGAATGTATTAACAGCAGCTAGAATTGTGTTTGCTAAAAATTGGAAAAATGAGAAAATCCCAACGCAAGAAGTTATTAAGAAAATAATGGAGTGTGCTGAAATGAGTAAATTGACATTTGAAATTAAAGAACAAGAAGATAAACAATATTATAAGATATGGGACTTATTTTACCAATGGTTAAATTAAAAAATATGGAAATGAAATGTGATCTTTCTAATACAAGAAATGTAGAATTATATAAAATATAATATAAAGATGTACTATTATTGGAGCGATTTAAGAGGATGAAATGAATGGTATAATATAAATTAACTCAATTTTAGAATATCTGAAATGAAACGAGGGAAGAAATAGCCATAGTTAAACATACAGTTAATTAGGATAACTTTTAATTTTCTAAGAAAAATAACATGCTGTAATTAAAAATTAAGGAAAAGAAGGACACAGGTGGTTGTATTAATGTGCTTTGTAAGAAGGATAGACATGACTGGTTTTCAGATCTTGGGTCTACCTAATTAAGATCTTTGCTTCCTTTTTTCCTGCACTCCACTTGGAGTGGTCTTTGCTTACATCTAATACTTCTTTTTCAGAGTCTCCAAAACTGAATTTAGGAATGAATTCTTGTTACAATTGCAGCCACATTTTTTTTTTGCTTCTAAACTTCTCCCACTCCCCCCCCCCCAAATGTTAAAGTATTGTGGTGGATGAAAACTTCTTGGGAATTTGAAAGCTTGCACTCATTTTGTTAATCTTTAGTACTTCAATCCACTTCAGTATTGGTTCTGAATACCTTATCAGAAGTTATGGGATAATTAATTCACTAGCAGCCGGATTTCAACTTTTGTAGCAACTTCCTTCAGAGTGGGCAGAGGGTACAGGCAAAAATATGGGGCCTATTTCTGAGGGAAGAGAAGAATGAGTGGGTTGTGGGGAAGAGAATCAAAATGGTTGTCTTATGCCAGAAAATAAGGTTCCATTTCTTTCCTTAAACCTTCAATGCCTCTAAGTGGTGATTTCCTTCATAATAGGGTAGGGATTAAAAAAGAAATCAGTACTTTAAGATTATGCAAGATTTAAAGCACCACATTGTTCCCTTGACCAATACCTCAAAATCAATCTTTCCCAAAGGCCACATACTCTAGCTCTGTCCCCTTCAGAGATGCAATGACAATACCAGCCTTGCTACTTCAGTTTTTGGAGATCAAGGGATCCCTTGCAGTTTATTTATAGGTGATTTCTTGAATACAAAGCAAAGGAAGTTTCTTGTTCAACAGTTAGGAGTTGACTGTCTCGTATACATTTCAGAATGGCAAAATACCTCTCTAATTACTGACTTGTAATATATATATTTTAAAAAATATAATAATGATTTAAATATATACACATAGTCAGGCTGCTTGTCAAGGTCTTTTACAGGCATTTGGTATTCTGTGGTCTATCTTGAACAATACACACACTCCCTTCCTAATTTTGTCATGATATAAAGATATTTCTGGTTACTGTGATTATTAATTTTTGAAGGAGATGGATTGATTGATGGATTGATTGATTGATACATTCATAAACTGCTTTAGCATTTAACTCCAAATAATGTACACAAGATATAGGACAGAGATGTCAAACTGGCGGCCCGCGGATTGGACGCATCACATACAGACCACACTGACCCCAGCTCCATGAAGGGAAAAAATGTCATGATACGTCATGTGATGGCAATGTGATGCAGCAAGTTTGACACCTATGACATAGGGCAATATAGCAATGGCAGCTATAAAATAAAATATACAATCATATGAATCCAGTAAAACTACTTTGTAAAACTACGGTACATTAATAACAAGTAAGCTACTTTGTTATCAATTAAGAGATCTGTCATTTGACAGAAAGAGAAGAAGAAGAAAAGAAGAGAGAGAAGGAGAAGATCTCTGCCCTTATTTACTTTGGAACTATATTGTTTATAGATGGGGAATAGCCTAGCTGTTAGAATTCTTGCAATTTCATTGCTTCTCAAGGATCTTCTTAAATACATCATGCAAGAATTATGCATGGAAAAGAAACTAGTTTTAGTTTAGACAAATGTCCAGTTTCCTGTCAGTTACTACTAAGCCTGGCCTACAACAGACTCAGTTCCATGCAAATGTAAGTCTTCTTACATTGTTAAATATTTTTTGTTTTGCATTTATACATTTGAAGCATTATTTAGATATATACTTGCATGCTGCCTCGGTCACCAAAATAATTTTTAACAACTTTCATAGGCGGATTCAAAACAAGGAAATGATCAAAGGCAAAAATATATCCCACTATTCATTATGACTACTTTCCAGTGTGTTAGATGTTATATTTAATGCTATAACATTCCATATTAGTCTTTTAAAAGACTAATTTATTAGAAGAGTGAGGCAAGCTTCCGAGTTTTGTTCATGATATGCATCTATCTTCAGAATATATCTAATCAACAGGATATGTTTTACTAAAACAACTTTTGCTAATTCAAATAATAATAATGATGATGGAAGAATTATTATTATTAATAATAATAATAAAAGGTGAACAGTACATCTTTTGCTCATTCTTTTTTTTAATCTGATTTTTTTTAAATTTGAGGATGTTCTAAACAAGTATGGGCATACATTTTAATTCATAGCCAACATTTTCAAAGGAATACCGTATATTCTTTGCGTTTTTTGTATCTCCAAGAATAAAATCCAGGTGTCTAAAAATCTCTATGTGCTAAAGTACTTAAAACCTACAAGACCGCCTTCTGCCACCAATAGCCTCTCACTGGCCAGTTCGCTCTCACAGAGAGGGACTCCTCAGGGTGCCGTCAGTCAAATTATGTCAACTGGAGACCCCCAGGGGGAGGGCCTTCTCTGTGAGGGCTCCTGCCCTTTGGAATGAATTGCCCCCGGAGATATGTAAGATCCCCGACCTCCATACTTTTGCCGTGCCCTCAAGACCCTGCTATTCCAACAGGCAGGGCTCACTATTTAAATGAATCTTAATTAGGTGTTTTAATTCTGGGTTTTAATCAAATTGGGCCAAATTGTTTAATAATTTTAAATTTTAAATTTATGATGTTTCATGTGTTTCTGTGTTTTTACCTTGGCTGTGCACCGCCCTGAGTCCTGCAGGAAAGGGCGGTATAGAAATATAAATAAATAAATAAATAAATAAATAAATAAATAAATAAATAAATAAATAAATTAACATCATCCACATAACGTTATATATGAACAATTGAGAACTTTCATGATTTTGGAGAATTAGTGTAAAACACATCCTCTTATGCTTTCTTACTCTCTCTTTTTTATATGCATTTCATAAACTTTTATATATCAGATTTATCAAAAATCTTCTCTGGTATTGCATTGAAGCATCTTTTCTTTAGATGTTTTCATGAGCATTCATACCCTCTGTTTTGTCTGTGAACTAATTTTTATATGCTTAGCATTTATGTATTTCATTCATAACAATGTCTGATGTTTTTTCTTGTTTCTTACCAAATGTCTTTGGTAAGAGATACATAATGTCTTTGTTTTAAATCAGGGGTGCACCATCTGTAGCTTTCCAAATATTGTAAATTGAAAAGTAGGAAAGGAAAGCCAAGAACAGTTTCCCACAATTGTCTCACAGGTTACCTGAACTGAGATCAGGACTACATGACATACCCATGTTCCGCATGAAATTTAAAATATGGCCAGAATCATTTTGAAGATGAAATCTGTACCAATATAGAAAACACATACACACACAGAGAGAGAGAGAGAGAGAGAGAGAGAGACAGACAGACAGACAGACAGACAGACAGACAGACAAGAATTATTATAGTACAAATGATGCTTACAGTTTCTCATTGTGTTAAGTTCATGATTATTAGGAAGCAAATACTGGAGTCAATAGAAAATGAATCAAGGGTAAAGAGATGGATGGATGGATGGATGGATGGATGGATGGATGGATGGATGGATGGAACTTCTTTGTGTCCAAAGTCCCAAAGCATTGTTCTTCAGTAATTGCAGGAAATTGATGACCTTTTTTTAAAAACTGCTGGTGGGATCTCTCTTCAGAGTCTCATATGTAGCAGTGTTCTTCAGAAAACTGTTCACTAAGGCATTGTAGTCATCTGTGTTCAGGATAACCGTGCATTTTTCTTTATCAGCTGCAGCTGGCAAGAGGGTGATGTTCAGGTCAGTTCCTAGTGATGTCACTTCTTTACTTGAGCAGTGAATTCTTGAACTGTGAGGCTAGAACGGACGTTGTCTTACCTGAACATCCCTTCTCTGCGTGCTGCTGGAGAAGGGGGTGTTTTGGCACTGGTAAGGGCTGCAGATACCTTCATCCCAGTGGTGAAATCTGGCTGGATCTATCCAACTCGTGCAAACCAGTAATGCCAGTGGTGGGAGGCTCCAGCCACCCGCCAGGACGTCATTATGTCCCATTTTTGACCCTCTGTGCATGCACAGAAGGCTCCTGCGAGCTCCCGTTCCTGAACCGGTAGTGAAGGTAAGTGGATTTCACCACTGCTTCATCCTTATTTGTTCTGCCTCTGGTCCTGTCAGGTTGTTGTTCCTGTTGGCTGACTCTGTAACTAATGGTAACTATTCTGGTGTTATTGCAAAATTCAGTCCTTTGGATAAAACATTCTTTTCTGTTTGTGTAAACTCTCTGACATTTTTTTTAAATTTAGTTCTCTGAGATATGTCACTGTCCTCACTCATCTGGATTGGATCTTTTGTTTTGTGTGTTTCTCATGTCTAAACTGCAAGGTAGAAAACTTGCCTTTCTGTTGTTTTTGCTCTTGGGTTGTGCTAGTTGTGCATTCTTTGTAAATTCTGTGACCTCCTCCAATACATCTGTTGGTAGAAGTAATTTAAATTCTTGGAATTTGTGTTCCACTCTCTCTTCCAAAAACTAAATGGTAAAAATCTATCTTATTCTTTCATTGAGAAGCTGGAGCTGTACTTTCTGCAGGATGTTTTCTGCACTGTGGATACAAGATTTTGGGGATGACTTTGTATTGTCTGAATCTCAAATTGAAGTACAAATGGTTCCTGTAGTCTGAAAGTTTTCTGGAAATCTGTTTGCCCTCCTGCACAATTCAAAAGGTGCTCATCCAGTTCATGGTTGTCCCAAAGGTGCTTTTCAAAAGGCAACTGAACTTTCTTGGGTTTTTTCCTTGAAAACTTTTCACTTCTCATCTAAGAAACTTCTTCAGTTTTGACTGAATGTTAGGAAATAGAAGGATTTATATTCTTTGAAGTCATCTGGTCATTAGCATTCTGAAAGTCAGTTGTTAGCTCTCTGAGAGTCCTTGAGGCCACCTGCGGATTTATCTGTGCCCTCAGAGTCACCTGAATCACAGTGCAAATGGGTGTGGAACCTTCTTGGGATTGCTGAAAGGATTGAGTTGTAGACAGGAGACAGATAGTGCTGTTCAGTTTTAACATAGATGGCTTCTTTGATCCTCTTTCAAACTAATAGTCTTCTCTGTCCAAAATGCGGACTTTGCAGCCTTCAAAAAAGTCTCTCTCTCTCTCTCTCTCTCTCTCTCTCTCTCTCTCTCTCTCTCTCTCTCTCTCTCTCTCTCTCTCTCTCTCTCTCTCTGTGTATAGAAGTCAATTTAAAGACAGATAGATAGATAGATAGATAGATAGATAGATAGATAGATAGATAGATAGATAGATAATGGATAGATAGATGGATACCTAAGTATCATACTAAAATTAAGCAGCTTGCTTCAATTTTTTCCAAGCTGTGGTTCACTGTTTAAACAAAGGCTTGAGTCTAGAACATAAAAGTCATATTTCCCAGTCTTGCCAGTCTGTTCCTCCAAGTTAAGCAGTTTCATTCACTGAATCTGACAGACTCAAAAATGAGGGGGGAAATGGAAAAAAAATCAAAATGATGTAATATTTCGATGCTACTTGGAAGTATGTCCAAAGAGCTCAATTGGATTCACTTTTGAGAAGATGTGCTTAGGACTTGTCTTGTCTAGCACATAACAGAATTGCAATGAATATTATAAGGTAGTAATGGCTAGTTTAAACCAAGGCATTTACGTGGGACTCACTTCAGTTAAATAGAGATTTAGCACAAACTTCCAGTTTTGCTTGTTGCCCTGAGTCACCCTATAATGACATGTTTTCTGGAAAGCAGACCAAAAACATTTTGACATTCTGCTTCTCTCTGCATGGAACAACTTGTATACTGATGGCACACTGGAAGGTAATCATAATTATATTTTTTCTCATCTAAAATGTTATGTTCATTCTTTTTGGAAGAAACTAAAATGTCTTGACATTTATGATATTTATTTTGTTTGCCTAATATAACTTCAGTGCCAACTGCTGACATATAAACTGCTGAATGAACTAAATTAATTTGACTATGTGAAGATAATCAATGACTGCCATTTCTTGGTAATGCACAATTAATCCAAATATTTCTTTAGAATTATAACATAAATGCAATTTATTCTTTATGAGGAATTATATTCTTAAATCCTAGGGGCATTCCAACAGAACGGCAAAAGGCTTTTCCATGGTAATGCATCTTGCAAAGTGTACACTTCCTGCTCCATGAATTAGACATTTAAATTAGATATACTCTTCTGAACTAATATTCTTTTTAGTAAGTAATATCTTTTAAATTCTGCTTTAGAAAGAACATTACATAATTTCAAAACCTGTAAACTGTAACCCTAGAAAGTACATTTTCTCTGCACATAGTATTTATGATTTGTCATGAAAAATTTACAATTAGAAACATTAAAATGTTGAATTAAAAGTAAAACTATCTGCCCAACAGGAATAGTTTCCAATTTGGGCTTTTAGCCAATTGTTTCTTCTCATTAGAAATTCTATTTTACTGTCTCCACACTTTCCATTTTTCTTTCTTAACGTTCTGTGGCTACCCACTGTGGTAAATTCTCATTAGTCCTTATTTTGTCTTGCCTCATTAGATTTTTCTATTTGTGTTTCTCCACATTTTGCAAGCTATACCCCCCACACACCCTCATTTCACAGTTGCCTCATTTTGGGTCCATTCTGATTGGTCCTCATAACCTGAAATCATTATTAGAGAAAATGATTAATTCTGTATAAATGATTCAATTGTTTAGAAGTGTAGAATAAAATATTATATCACTAGTATACAACTTATAATTGAATGACAAATTAAATTCAGAACATTAACATATATTCAAATTGTGACTGATATTTTATCTGTGTTTTCTCTGAACAAATTATAAGGGAAATTCCTTGCTCAATATATAGTCCTGCATTCCTAATTTTTCTGATTTTGCTATAAGTATATTCAGTACTATAAATAGCACTGTAATTATCCCATAAGTACATGGCTTCCAAAAGTTATTTAGAAATATATTTCTTTGCTTTTCAATTATTACTTTATCATGCTACCTTCTGCTGTGAGAAGGTTTTTTTTTAATTCTACCTTATCTTCACAACCTTTTAAGGAATAATATGCTGAGATTAATTTGCCTAGGATGAATGATACCCATGACAATTGGGAAGTTATTTCAAGCTGGGTCTCTGTTTTTGAATCTGACAACACAGCAATGATACCACTTTAATTATAAATCAGATGGATGATGCTTACCTTTTGTTCAGCAGTGAGATAATGGATTCCCCTTTGCTCATTGCTTTTTAATATTAATATTAATATTTTAATAATGGCACAAACTAATCTAGGGGCAGATTCCCTTGTTACATTGCTCTTTTATTGAAATAGGCATTGTACTGGTGTCTGTGTGGAAAAATCTGACCCTCTGGAGAAGGTCAAGATGGCAGTCACAGCAATCAAAGCTCAAGGGGTGGAGTTTTGATCATACTCTTGTGACTGCCATCCTTAACTTTTCTTTTTAGACCCCTCACTCCCAGTGGACCTCACCAGTATCGACAATGCACTCTGTCTACTTAGTTCTGAATACTACTAAGTGGAAGTCTACTCAAAAAATTATCCATGAGTTCAGTTGGAGTTCCTTAATTTTACTGCTAGGAGTTTCATTTTGGAATGAACGATTCTTGTAGACTTTATGTGGCTCAATTGTTTTCTAGAGTTAGTCCTCTCTTATTGTTAAGGTAATAAATCTGGGCTATTTTAAAGGTGAACAGAAATAACATGTCAGTGTTTCAAGATAACAGTTCTTCAAATACTTCAAATAATACTTCAGATACTTCAAATAATAGTCCTTCAAATACTTCAAAGCCCTGTTCTTAGAATACAGTAAATCTAGTCAAGCCACTTTACAAGTAGTTCCAGCAGAAGACAAATACAGTAATCAGATCCATCCACCGTGGTGGAAAAACAGAGTCCTCATTAGTTTTCTGCAAGAAGTAGCTACAGTATTTTTCACTGGAAAAAGTACTGACAATTTCTCATGACATCACTGTCTCTTCTCATTGACCAGACAGGCACTGTGACCAATGTTTGGGTGATTTGTTTTCCATGGTGCCATGCTTTGGCGATGATTTTTGTAGTAGAGAAGCCTACTTTCTCTTTTTCTCCAGATCCTTTTCTCCAGCCTCAGGATGCAAAAACAGTTCAACTGAGTAGATGTGAATATTGTAATCACTGCCTGGAATTAGTGAAACGTTGTATTTAACTGTATCTGTTTTGCACATCCTCTTGGTTATTAGTCAATTTGCTCAATGTTGGTATTCCCATAACATATTTATCTCCCCTACTGACACAGTCAAATCTGTTATGGGCACAGGGCCCAACAATGTAATCTAATTTAAATTCAACAAACCCTATTGTTAGAAAATGTTTTTTAAAGATTATAATTTTAAATAAAGGTTTTGGTACTTTGCTACCATCTTTGCAATCCAGATCTGATTGTACCAGTCTTAAGCACTACAAAATGTTCAATATTATTTATTCGTTATTGCAAATATCACTAATTCAATAACTTTAGTAATAATTTGGCCAAATATGAGAAACAAATTATTCCAGCAAGGAGCTATGGGAATAATATATATTGTATAAGACACAGAGGTGAAATTTTATTAGAATATTTTGGATTTAGCCAAATTATATTTTCTAGGTTGCGTATAAAACTGTTAAAAGTAAAAATAAACCAATTGCAATTATTATTTTTTTATTTCTTTTGAAGTGCAGGCTAATAAGCAGAAATACATAAATTTGATTCTATAAAATTCCATAATTTAATGCTGTATTCAATTTAGAATAATAATTATCAAACTCAAAGATTAATTATTTTGATATGAATTAGCCATGTAATGTGGTAGTAAAGTATCAGGCTAGAAATTGAAAGACGATGATTGTTTGGCCTGCGCTAGGCACAAAGCCAGCTGGGTAGCCTTGGCCTAAACCAGCCAGTCTTGGCCCTAAGAAGCAAGCAATGGCAAACCACTTTTGAAAATTGTGCCAAAAAAATTGCTGAAACTTCCAGGGGTGAAGACTTCCTTGAAAGAATAAAGTATTAAAACTAAAGTTTAAAATAAATAAACTAAGTTATAGAGATAGAGACCTATTATATCTCTGAATTCTGTCTTTCCTGCCTTGCCCATATATGGAAGGCAACACTTGACTTACAGATCATCCTCTAATCTTTCTAAAGCAATTTCAGAGGACATGCTGTTTGATCTGATCACTTAAATGAAAATTTGGTCTGGATCAGTGGTGGGTTGCCACTGGTTCAGACCCGTTCGCAAGAACCAGTAGTAAAACTGGCGGGAGGCCCTGCCCACTGACCCGGAGGTTGTCATTGGCGATCTGCGCATGTGCGTGATCCCGTTGCAAACCGGTAGTAAAGGTAAGTAGAACCCACCCCTGGTCTGGACATATCTCTTGGTCAAATCTCATCTGACATTATTCTCAAGTTTCATACAACTCTAGTGAACCAGAATGTGTCTTCTTTTTACCTTAGCATCATATGTGAGCTAAGCCATTATGATTTGTAAACTTTGGTTTATTGCTTCATGTTATAGATAAACCAAGTTATTATTACTTCTTTAACAAACCTTAGTTACAATGGCACAGTGCATGTGCAAACTATATTTTTTGACTTTGAGATGACTTATTCCTAAATTAATGTCTTTAATGAAGCTGCAACAGCGGTGGGTTGCCCCCAGTTCACACTGGTTCTATAGAACCGGTAGTAAAACTGGCGGGAGGCTCCGCCAACTGACTCTGATGTCATCAAAACGCTTCTGGGCTTGTGCAGAAGAGCGTGCATGCCCGTGAGTGCGGCCTCGTTGCGAACTGGTAGTAAAGATAAATAGAACCCACCCCTGAGCTGCAACATAGTTGTGGTAAAAAAGGGATGGGGGAAGATTTTATTATATAATTTCAGAGTACTGAATCATTACATTTTTTTTCTTTGAATTGTCATTTTACTCTAAATATTATTTGTATTGAAGTACTGTCTTAAAACTTTAATGGGATAATGAGATTCATTTTCTCCCCAAGGAGGTCACATATCCTTTTAGTCAAAACAAAAGCCATTTCCTATCAATCTGTGCCAGCTTCAGAGAGTGGGTGCCTTTGCAACACAGGTTTACTAAAAATAAAGTTGAAATTATAGTTTTATACACAGAGAATGAATGCCTGGACATAACTAAGTACTTAAAAAAGCCCCAAATCTTCAACATGACATCATTGTTCTAACTCAAGTTAAAAGATCCATGTGTGGAAGAAGACTCCCACTCCCATTTGTTGGATTAGAAGCCTTAAACTTCAATGTGGAAATTCATTTGCAAGTTACACTGTTTTTAACTGGATGGCTTCTTGAGTGACATCTTGTCCAGTATCCAATTCTAAGGTGACACCTCCCCATTCAGTAACATTTCAGATTACATCTGGATCAGGAAAGGTTATTATAGATTCAGTGAATCCATATCATAAAAGCCCTTTGAACATTTAATTTCAAGCAGAATATTTCTGATGTAGCTTTACCTTTTCCACTTCTCACAGCACCATAATCATATATGTAAGTCTAAGGCTTGCAGTCAATGGCAAATACGCATTGCTTTCTTTGTGTCCTTCCCATCTGTCTTTCCAGATTGTGAATTAATTAATAAAAACTTTTTTTTACTTATCTCTAAAATAAAAAATAAAATAAGCAACAATAATAATAGATGCTTTCAGATAATTTCTGATCCTAGTAAATGCATTTAGGAAGTCTTCTTGCAAGTGCTTTCTTCCAAGAATATGTTGACTTCCAAGATTAACCAATAACCTGTTTCTAGTTAGACCGCCCAAGGACTAACAAGACCTGAATCGCTTTTATATCTGGAAGCAGCTAAGAATAGCTAGATGAGGCCATCTGCTGATATTCATGGCCCTATCTTTTTCTGTTTCCTCTCCCTCTCTGTTTCTCTCCCTCTCCCACCATTCCCATTTATTTTGTTGCCAAGAAAACTTGTATTCTCCAAAACTTGAACTTAACTAAGATTATTTTATTGAGATTATTCCTCTCCTTATTTCTTTAGGGGATTCAATCATTATCACAACAGTTTTCCTAGTTTTTCTTTCTTGTTAGTATTTGACTGATTTTTTTTTACCTCAGTAATTTTCTCATTTCTTTGGAAAGGGAAGCATATAGTATATGGAAAAACAATGGCAATCACAACTGTATGATTGATTGATTGATTGATTTTCTATAGCTGCCTAATTCAACCAATTGATTCTGAGAGTCTTCCATTTCTAAAATTCTAAAACAAAATAATTTAAAAAGTTAAAACAATAAAAACATCTACAAAATAAATAAGCAGAAACAGTAGTTGTGATGATTAATCATCTAATGTTCACAAGTAGTAGCAGAAATGAAATAATCAGAAAAGTATATTATATTATATTAACTTTTCCTTTCCTATATCAATTGCACAAATATCATTCCTGACTTTATCCAGATTAAGATGAACAGTATTGCAATCTTCAACATTTTTAGACATATAACCCATGCACATGTTGACATGATTAGAACTTTTTTCCCACACCCAACAGATTTCTGCAAGTTTTTTTTTTTAAACTTTCCCCATTCCCCTTTCCTGTGGGCTATATCAGCACAACTTATTTTGGCTAAGACAAATGTGGCCATTCCAGTTTGACAGCTCCTGAAAATTTTTCAACAGTGAATAATGTGCAAAGATGCCTTGAGCTTTACAGCTGCAACGACTTTTATGTGCTAATCATCAAATGCCACTATGACAGAATTGATGTGAAGAACATTGCTGGTCCATGTCTCTTGAAAACCTTACACTAATTGCATTTGGGAACCATGAAAAGATGTGGCCAACCTTTGGGTCATTTTTGTAAACTCCTGCTAACTAAAAATAAGAAGCTAAATTGTAATAGACAAAAAAAAGTGGCATATTCAGAAGGAAAATTTAAAAAGCTCATGTTTGCTTATGCAATTTCTTTATGTGTTCCTAGATTTCAATAATGGCCTATATTTCAAGTCTGAATCATGAAGATTTTTTTTTGTTCAGGAGTAATTTACATCATACATTCAAGTTTAAATTGTCAACATTTTCTGTTTGTAATAGATCTTTAACAGCTTTGATATAAAATCTAGAAATTGAGAGCTACATTTGACTTTTGAGTATTATCACACAGGTAGTCCTTAACTTATATCCATAATTTGGAATTTTTGTTGCTTAGCAACGTAGTTGTGCCCAAATTTATGACTTTTTTGCCGTGGTTGTTAAGTGAATCATTGCAGTTATTAAGTGAACCATGAGGTTGTTAAGTCAACCTGGCTTTGCCAACTGACTACTGCTTGTTGGAAACTGGCTGGGAAGGTTGCAAATGGCACTCACATGACCCTGCATGTGATTTACTGCATTTTACTCCATTTACTATGACTGTTCTCTACATAATTAATGGATTTGCCACATGTAAAGGGGAGAGTTTAATACTGTTTGGTTCTTTGATAGTTGCCTCAAACTGAAAGTATTTCTATCTAAGAATGAGAGTTACAAAATATTCTTAAGCAGGATTTATTGAAATGACAAAGGTAAGTTTATAAGGACTACAGCAACTGAACTATTTGTCACGTATAATCAATTTATTACCTAATGTACCAGGGGGGAGTATTTTTCTATTATCTTGTAAAAGTAGCTGGAATTTTCTTCTGATAATGGAAGAGTTTGTAGCTGGGTGTTCAGATAACCATTTCTTGAATCTTTGTATTACATCTTGAAATATTTGCAGAGGTTTTGAGGATTACCCTAAGGCTGTGGTGGCGAACCTATGGCATGTGTGCCACAGGTAGCACACGGAGCCATATCAGTGGGCATGCAAGCTTTGCCCTAGCTCAGCTCCAGCGTGCAAGCATGCACCAGCCAGCTGATTTTCGGGCTTTCCAGGCCCACTGGAAGTTGGGAAACAGATTGATTCCGGCCTCTGGAAGGCCTCTGGAGGGGTGGGGAAGGCCGTTTTCACCCTCCCCAGGTTCGAAGAAAGCCTCTGTACCATGGGGAGAGTGAAAAATAGGCCTACCGGGCCCACTGGGCCATCACATGCCAAAAGTGGGGGGAGCGCAGAAGGGATATTGCTCATACATGTGCGGGGAGGCGGGGCACATTGAATTATGGGAGTGGGCACGCATGTGCATGAAAACCTTCGGTGTTCCCCCTGCTTTTAGCCATCACTGCTAAAGGGGTTCGTAGACCACAAGAGCACATGAAGTTTTTGATTAGGCATCTCAGATATATAAAAATAGTGCAACTTTTTTTCCTTTTGTGATTACAGGAACTATTTTCTACTGGCCACAGTTCTACAATCTTTGAGATTGAAGTTGTTTTCCTTTCTGAGTAGAAATATGAGGACTTGAATCTGCACTCTTGTAGATGCTAATGCATTTCATGGATTCATAATCTCTCTCTCTCTCTCTCTCTCTCTCTCTCTCTCTCTCTCTCTTTATATATATATATATATATATATATATATATATATATATATATATATATATATAAAATATTAAATATATATATATATATATATATATCTGTAAATCGGTTTCATTAACACATACAATCTGCTTTTATAAATGTTATACAGACACAAACAGACAAACACACAAACACACACATAGTCATCGATTTATTACCACAATTGAGCCCAAAACCTATGTTGATGAGGTCGCAAAAGCTGATAACATGACCCAAGGACACTGCAACCATCATAAATATGAATCAGTTTCTAAGCATGTAAATTTTGATAGTGTGATCAAGGGGATGCTACAATGGTCATAAGTGTGAAAAACGGTCATAGGTCACTTTTTCACCATTGTAACTTTGAATGGCCACTAAATGAACTGTTGCAAGCCAAGGAATATATAATACACATACACACACACACACACAAATATACATACACAAAGATACATATATACATACATATAAATATGTATACATATCTGTGTATATGTATATGTATATGTATATGTATATGTATATGTATATGTATATGATGTATATGTATATGCATATGCATATTAATCCTCTTGATGTTAAGGCTTATTCTGTTCCTCTTGACATAATAGTAGATCCTCAACAGAGATAACTGGCCATTCTAAAAATGATTGTTTTCTGTTTTAAACCCTACTATTGAAATGTCATATATTTTTAAACTATGCTTTTAAACAAAGGCATTCCAGGCCAGTGTTTGGTATACACCTAAATTAACACAAAACCACACTCTGAACTTTTCTTTAAATAGCTTTGTTTTATTTTAAAGGTGCTTGAAATAGAATCCCAATGACTAAAAGTGGCAAAGGAGAACGTCTGCAACTCTACTGAATTAAATTCAGTTAAGTTAAACATAAAAAGCATAGTATTTCTTTAGAATGAGATGCTTTTGATCACAACCTTTAAATCATGGTTATATATTTATGGACCATGACCAATGATCTTGTAATATCCATTGATTTCTTATACAACATGGTTTTATTCACACACAGAGTGAGAAACTCAAGCTTCCTATATGTAGAACATTTGTCCCAGATCTCAACTACAAACTCCGTAAGATGACACCGAAGAGATACAGAAGCCACTAACTCTTGGGCATCTAGTGAAGCAGGGTTAGGCACCATAGTGTTATAATGTAGAAATCTATAAATCACCTATTCTGAACCACTTTTGTGCTATATTAGGTTGCATGGTCAGGCCTTTTTGATAAAGTTGCATGGGTATCTATTTTGTTGGAAGATTTTGCATAGACATCTTTATAGATGATGAAAACATAATTTCCAACTAGGTGGTCTGGCAACTTTTATAATGTTTCCGTACATCAAAAACATCCCAGAAACCACCAACAGACAGTACAACCACATTGCATCGTCATAGCATACATATTAACTAAATCGCTCCAAACATCTCAAAAGACCAGCAGCCCCAGAAGAAAAAAAGAGGAGTCATCTAAAGCATGCAGTGTAAGGTCTGTAATAACCGCTATGTAGGACAAATAGGTAGAAGACTAGCATGAGTACCAAGTAGCAGTCAGAAGACATAATGAAAATTCTTTAGTTTCACAACACATGGACAAACGTAACTGGGAAATTGTGATCATCCTAGACAAGCCAAGTCCCAAAACACTAGAGAATTGCTAGAAGTCTGGTCTCAGGCAAATTGATCATCAGCAGATACATAAAGATAAACAGGATACACAAACCATTCAAAAGAGACAATCAAAAGGCCAAAAAGGAAACAAAAAGACTTCTCACCAGCAAAAATTCCTCACCAGCAAAAATTCCTCACCAGCAAAAATTCCTCACCAGCTGATGAGCAGAGATTAACACCAAGATTAATACTAGATCAACAATCAAGAAGTAAACAATGCCCCAGTCAAGGAACTACCAACTCAGAGAAAAAAGCTAAACAGTAGACAACAGCCTGAGAGCATATGCACCAAGACAAATTCCTTGTGCGTCCAATCACACTTGGCCAATAAAAAATTCTGTTCTGTTCTGTTCTGTTCTGTTCTGTTCTAGGAATTATCAAGACCTCTCCCACCAACTCTGACAGGGCAAGCCACCAGTATATAGAGTAATATGAGAGCCCACCCCACTCCTTTCTAGCACTAATTATGTTACCTAGTTTGGTATTGAAGTGTCTGCAAGAAAACGGCCAAGTTCAGAGAGCACCATAGAACCCACAGTTCAGTCTAAGGGTTACCAATATTTTCTTCCCTTGGAATTGATGACTACAAGCAAAGAAACAAAGGTGAAGATTAAAAACAGGAGGACATATATTGTGCAGCTCATAAAAAAAATTTAAAAAGAAAAATAGATGGATTTCCACCCCATTTCCAACAACAGAATGTTGTTATGCTGATAGAAAAGCAATAGAATGTTTATTTAAAAAGCAGGAAGTCCAATTATAAAAGCATACTTCTTATTTAGTTATGCGGGAGTAAAAACTGGATATTTAAGGAAAATTGTGTGAATATGGTGGATTAAATTTGTTATTTAAGAAGTGTGTGTAGAAAAATAAGAAATGATCAGCTCAAAAATGAATGAATGTGGAAGGAATATAAATGGGAGTGACAAGTATAAATATATATTATATAGAATGAATCAGCACTGAGCTGCAGAACAGGAAGAATGAACGAGTTGAGAGGAAGACCCAGGAGGTTTTCTTGCCAGAAAGAGAAGTGAAAAAGTCAAAGTAGAGAAGATAATGTAGTCAGGCAATGTATGGATGGGGGTGGAAGCAAAGATGCTGACAGAAAAAGTCCTATGAGCCAGTTTGGTATAGTGTTAAGGAACCAGGCAAGAAATTGGGAACTTGTGAGTTCTAGTGTCCTGCCTTTGCCATGAAAGCCAACCGGGTGCCCTTGGGCCAGTCGCTCTCTCTCTCTCAACCCAACCTACCTCACAAGGTTGTTGTTGTGGGGAAAATAGGAGGAAGTTGTGTTTCATATGTTCGCTGCCTTGAGCTATTTGTAAAAATAATAATGGTTGGATAAAATATATGAATAAAATAAATATATTGGGTGGGGTTGTATACATTTGGCTGGTTCAGCTCTATTTCCCTTCCTTTTCTTCCGTCAAGTCTTAATTTCTTTGCATTACTCTGTCTTGTTTCTTTGCCTTGCTTCTGCATAATGTTACTTGCCCCCTTAAAGAATAAAATGATGGGACTAAATGTTTTTATATCGCGAAGATTTTTTTCCCCCTTAACATTTAACACAACACAGCACTTGAGCAAAATGGTTTGGGTGAGAGCAGCATACGTGGAACTGATTGGGGTAGATTTTATCATATTTATCATATTTTATTTATCTATATATCAAATTATTGTGTTTTATTCCAATTTCATTTTAAATTGTATTTTATCCAATTCCATTTTAAACTGTTTTTATCAGATTTTAGTAATAATTTGTGACTGGAACTCTGCACTTTGATATGGCCCAAGGGCTAATCAATAAAGTAAACTAACTATAAAAGTTAAAATTGTTTTCTATTTCCTAGCAGGTCCGTTCTACATTCTTGTTACAGATGTCATTTATGTGGAGTTCTGCTTTGGCCCTGAAGTCTGCTCAGCTTCCTGTGATTCGACGGATGCCTTTCATAGCTGCCTGGAACGCACCGACAGATCATTGCTCCATCCGATATAATATCACAATCAGCTTAAGAATGTTCCACGTGATTGGAAGTCCATTTGCCAAAGCAAGAGGACAGAATGTGACCATATTTTATGTCAACAGGCTGGGATATTATCCCTGGTACACATCACAAGAAATCCCAATCAACGGTGGCCTCCCTCAGAATTTCAGCTTGCAAACGCACCTGGAGAAAGCTAATCAAGATATTAACTACTATATTCCTGATAAGGATTTCACTGGGTTGGCAGTCATAGACTGGGAACACTGGAGACCCCAGTGGGAGCGTAACTGGAACACCAAAAATATTTACAAGAGACAGTCGAGGAAACTAATTTCCAAACTGCAAAAGAACATTTCTGCAAATGCTATTGAACGTTTAGCTAAATTTTCTTTCGAAAAATGTGCTAAGGCTTTCATGAAAGAAACAATTGAACTGGGTATTAAAAGCAGGCCCAAGGGCCTCTGGGGATATTACTTATATCCTGACTGCCACAATTACAATTTCCATGAGCAGAACTATACTGGCTCATGTCCAGAAAATGAACTCATGAGGAATAATGAACTGTTGTGGTTGTGGAATAGCAGTGCAGCATTATATCCCTCCATTGGCATTAAGAAATCCCTTGGAAGCAGTGAAAACACATTACGGTTTTCACAGTTTAGAGTGAAAGAATCCATGAGGATTTCCTTTATGACCTCACATGATTATTCTCTCCCAGTATTTGTATACACTCGACTAGACTATAGAGATCAGCCTTTGTTATTTCTTTCTATGGTAAGCTGTCTGGAGATCATCAATTTTGTGGCTTCTGTAGAACAAACACACCATTGCCATGGACCAGTGGAACTCTTAAATCGGGAAGAGCTAATTCACATTTAACATCAATCAAGAACACCCAGGGGCATTTGGTTGGCCACAATGGGAAAATAATACTGGATTAAATAAGACCTTGCTTTGATCCAGCAGGTTTCTTTTTAGATTCTTAAAAATACAGGACAAATACTCTCTCTCCTTCACCGTCTTCCATTTCCCAGCTAACTAACCACATCCCTATCATTACATTCCTATCATTCCTGTCTCCTTACACCTTCAGAGACAATTACCCAACATCCTGCTGTCAGTGAGATCCTTCCCTTTCCTAATACAACTCCTAGATTTGATTAATGGCCATTGTCTCTAGTTGGAGTGGAAAATCTGTGAATTAAGTTGCAAAGAGTCATTGGTTTGTGGTGGAGATGCAAGTTAAATAAATACATGTTTATTCATGGCATTGAATCTATTTGAATGTCAAGTAAGAGAAACATAATGTCAAAGTATCTGGAATGCTGCAACTATTATAATCATCACTAGCCCTCAATTCATTATTCTTCTTAGCCAACATTTCTCCATAGTAAAAAAAAAAAAGTTCCTTGGCATATCGAATGGCAACTTTAGACATTTTGGGGGAAATCATTGGAAATGATGTATTTAAACACATCTCAATATCACATCATACCTTTGTGTGCAGACATCTTACGTCTGAAGAATTATTTATTTTTTCCCTCCACTTTCACTCCACTTGCCTAACCCAGGATTTGTTTATTTGTTTATATAATTTATGTTTTCATTTGAATATTTTTTTAAACATTTATAAATCTCAGGTTTGGTGTTCTATATTTGAAGTCAACCCAGCATGAAATGAATATACTATATGCACAAAACAAACCTAATCTAAGTTAAAGACCTTAGGGCTTCATCTGCACAATGTATAAAGTCTGGCAAATTTCATCTCTCCCCCTCCCTCCCTTCCTCCCTCCCTCCCTCCCTCCCTCCCTCCCTCCCTCCCTCCCTCCCTCCCTCTTTCCCTCCCATGTGTGTGTGTATTAGTATCTCCAGTTGGTTAGAGTATGGTTCATTGTATTGTTACATTCTGTTCTGAGCTTTTTTTCTCTCTCTAATAACAGTTTCTTGCAGCCGAATACATAAAATGTAATCTTAGAAGACAGAAATAGGACTGTTGAAAAAATAATATCTGATCTCATGTTTTGAACAGCAAGATTTTTCTAGATTCATGACAAAAAAATATTTATGCAGCGTCTATCTTATCTTTAAATTGGCGTGCTGAAATTGAAATAACAAAATATCCTTACTACAGATATAAAACTGATTGAAGATGAAACACATTAAAACATGAATATTTGCAGCAATTAATTTCGAATTCTTCTGAAAGCTTGGCTACTCAGAATGGGGTACCTCATAATGATGCTGTTAATGTGACCATTTTTAATGACCCCAGTGATGATATACAATAATTGACTGATAATATTTTCTTCTGTTCCTGTGTAGCAAGATCTTGTTAGCACAATTGGTGAGAGTGCTGCCTTGGGAGCTGCAGGAATTGTTATTTGGGGAGACATGAATTTAACATCATCAGAGGTAAATTAAAGTAGTCGTTTTAAAATCTTTAACTTGCCTAAAAGTCCTCCTTTTGACCCGGCATTCTTTAATATAGTACACTCACTTTTTATCTATTCATTTTTTCTTATGCAAGATCAGATTATGAGTAGGAGAAGCTTCAAGGAACATTTGGCAAAAACCTATAACTTTCTTTCAAAGCTTTGGAAAGTAAGGTTACATAGGTTTGTGTGTGTGTGTGTGTGTGTGTAGGTCTTTGGTTATTCAGGTTTTCTCCTGCGTAAAATTGGAAGTGTCTTGGTGACGTTTCGGTGAAGTCTCATTCGTCATCTTCAGGCTGGTATTCTTGGTGTTTCTTCCTTTTAACTGCTAGAAACAGCTGCGATCACACATTGCTCCTAGAAGCACGAAGCCGAGAACACCAGCCTGAAGATGATGAATGAAGCTTCGTCAAAATGTCGCCAAGACACTTCCAATTTTACGTGGGAGAAAACCCGAATAACCAAAAACCTACATACAAATACCCGCGAAAACCTCAGAAAACATATATATACGATATAGACATGGCATTGGATAGCCTTCCCATGATTTGCATATTTCTTCTTTCTTGCAGTCCAATTGCACAAAGGTGAAGGAATTCATTGCTTCTAAATTAGGTCCCTACATCACCAATGTAACCAAAGCTGCAGAGGTGTGCAGCCAGCATCTGTGCCGGAATAATGGAAGGTGCATACGAAGAAATTGGAAAGCTTTGGATTATCTTCATTTAAATCCTCAGAATTTTCAAATCAAAGCTTCAAAGAATGGAGTTACTGTGACAGGGATAGCATCTTCAACTGACCTTCAAACAATGGCAGAGAAATTCACTTGCCATTGTTATCAAGGATTTGAAGGAGCTGATTGCAGGAAAATCAAGACTTTCGGCTGGCAACCAGGGTACTCTGTCAGTTTAATCTCATCCAGAATAATAATTATGATAAACTTGGTTTCCTTCAACATTTTAATTGTTGAGATTTCTTTTTGACAATGGCAAAATAGTAATTTCCCATAAGATCTGCTGCTCCAGAAGAGCAATAGAAGTGTAAAGACGGTTATCATATGAATTCTTATTTCCATGCATAAGGTTGTAGACACACATAAAATCATAGTTTAACACACCTTGATATAATGATCTTGACCTGCAACAGGCAAACTTCTGCATTGGTTTATGTCACTTGTATAATGATGTCACTAAATCATTTGCGTCATACTTGACATAGTGATGCAAATAACATTGCTATGCTAATGATATAATCTCTGCAATTACATACTTTAATATTTAATGGATGTTGCCTAGAATAACACATACCCCTTTCAATCCATTAAAATGAGATGTCATTCTATAGGAGAAAACTTGAAACTAATGTATGCAGTATTTTGCTTCTGAGAGCTAGCTTTTTGGTGCTTTCCTACCAATGCAAACATGTAAAAATTGGCAGTGCATTTTGTACAACCTGGTTTTATTCCAATGTCACAGCTGTCAAAAGGAGCAGCAGTGAAATCTCAAGCACCTTTCACACAATCATTAGCTTTGCTCCACTCTTACTCTAAGCCAGGGATGTCAAATTTGCGGCCCGCAGGCCAGATGCGTCACGTGCTGGCCCCACCCCCACCTGGTTTAGTGAAGGGGAAAAAAACACTCCAAAAGAAAATATGACTTCAGCAACAGAGTGGTCAATGCCAGGAATGCACTACCTGACTCTGTGGTTACTTCGTCAAACCCCCATAACTTTAACCTTAGACTGTCTACTGTTGACCTCACCCCATTCCTAAGAGGTTTGTAAGGGCGTGCATAAGCGCACCAACGTGCCTACCATCCCTGTCCTACTGTCCCCATTTATTCATATCCTTATTCTGTATTCATAATCATGTTTATACTTATATCTATTATCTTACGTGTTTGACAAAATAACAATTAAAATTAAAAATAAATTAAAAATGTCACATGACGCCACCGTGACAATGCAAGTTTGACAACCCTGCTCTTAGCATTACTTTTGCAATGTGTAATTAGTGTCCTCATCATCCCCTTTTTAATCTGACCAACAATTCTTCCAGCTGGCAAGAAGACAATGTTCAAAAAGGCAGGGTTTTTTTTATTGGGGAGAGAAGCACTTCAAAAAGGCCCTAAAATTTACCTGCAATGAAGTAGTATATTGCTTATTCAGATACATGCTTACCTACAAAACATTGTGGGTTGCCAAATATCATTTATAGCAGTGGTGGGTTTCACACTTTTTTACTACCGGTTCTGTGGGTGTGGCTTGGTGGATGTGGCATGGCTTGGTGGGCATGGCTTGGTGGGCGTGGCAGGGGAAGGATACTGTAAAATCTTCATTCTGTCCCAACTCCAGGGGAAGGTTCCTGCAAAATCCCCCTTTCCTCCTGATCAGCTGGGACTTGGGAGGCAGAGAATAGATGGGAGCAGGGCCAGTAAGAATTTTTACTACCAGTTCTCCGAACTATTCAAAATTTCCGTTACCAGTTCTCCAGAACTGATCCGAACCTGCTGAAAGCCACCTCTGATTTATTGGAAGCAGTGTCAAAATACAAGGCAATCCCCTTGGTGTGATAAACAGACATGCTACATGGCCCTGGTGCTTTATAAAAATAGAATGAGAAAGGAAGACTTCATTGGCCATTTCCAAATAAGATAACTCTTCTCTGAATTACAAAACCAATCTTTCCTCTCTTTTTTTCATTTCATTTTAATTTGATCTCCAGACACCTACACAGATGAGGCAAATAAAAGGAGAGCAAATAATTCAGTGTTAATTCCAGATGAGGCATTTATCTTGAGTCAAGCATGCCTAAAGTAAATGGCAGAATAGAGATATGGATCATCTCAATTGCCAATGCCTTTTTACCCATCAACCTGGATTTCTCCAATCCCATTCTCAATGCAAACATTTGAGCTGATTTTCAGCTAAGCTTAAATTTACACAGAAGCTTTGCTAATGTTCCCATCACTTGTAGGTTTCTAGGCTTCTAGAATTTAGAAGAAGCTTCTAAGAATCTAAGACATATAAGAAGTAAGGTGTAATTATTAGAAAGGGAGGTGGTAGCAACATGGGAGGGGGGGGAGTTAGATATGGTTATTTGTTGCTTTTGTGGTTAGTTGCATAGTCAGCCAAATGTTTAGACCTATTAAGTCCTTTCCAAGGGCCTGGGATAAGCAGATGTTGTTGTTTCATGGTGTTACAGTTATTGAATGATGGATTAATGATGCCTTAAGTTTAAAGAGCAAAATGGATGCCTTAAACCTTGCAGATACACCCTCCTGGTTTAAAGCATGAAAACGCTATGGACCTCTGAGACTCATTATCAGTTTAATTAATGGATCAATTAACTAAAGCTTAATTATGACAGGCAATTATTATACTCTTATATTATGAATTAACATTATTATTTGATGGGAATGAAATGGATTAGTGCGAGTAAGGAAATTATAATAAACCTTGGTTCAATTGACTGGAGGAGGCAATTAGTAATTAGTAAAAGAGCATTATCATGCTACAGGACACATAAACCAAGCATTTTTTCTTTCTTTATTTTTTTACCAGGAAGTAGGAAAGCTTTTCTGTAAGAAATTAGATCAACCCTCCCAAATGAGGAAAGTGAAACAGTTGTTTCAGTACCCATGTGGATCTAATGATATACAGGGCTGTTCTGCAGTTGGCAGCATTACTTTACTCTATTTTATCATTTATCAACACAAAATGATAAGTCTTTTCCTGCTAAATAACACTCATTAGCATAACAAGCATGAAATATAAGCAGTTACTTTTATAGGTCTAGGTTAATGTATGAAGAAGACATAACTGCAAAAAAAGCAGTTATCATGTACATTATCAGTTTATCATGTACATTATAAATAATAGTACAAAACCAAGACAAGTACCAATGGGGGGAAGGGGGAACAGAGAGAGACTGAACACCGTGGTACAACAGAATCTAAGGTGTTACATGAACTATTAGCAGTCCAATTGGGGGGACCTCCTGCCTTTTGCTGAGATCACATACAATAATGCTGTTCACAGTAGCATGGGATGAACTCCATAGGGGGCCAAACCCACTATTCAGTGCTTGGCTGGATTTTTGCAGCTCAGATTCTTTGGCTCGGGGATCTCCAACCTTGGCTACTTTAAGCCTGGCGGACTTCAACTCCCAGAACTTCCCAGCCAGCTGGCTGGGAAATTCTGGGAGTTGAAGTCCGCCAGGCTTAAAGTTGCCAAGGTTGGAGATCCCCTGCTCTAAAACATGGAGAACAGATAACAGAAAACAAACCTTTCATAGCCTTGTAGAGTTTTGTGCAGATTTTCACAACCTAGATCTGGTAAAAAAAAAATCATCTTTCTTTCGGCTGGACACGTGTACTTTAAATCATGTATAGAAAAAATCTACTTAATTAAATTATTTAAACCTTCTTGCCAATTAAGACTGAAATAGATACCATATCTAAGTTGTACTCAGCCTGAGGAATAGAACTGATATATAAAACTATTTTACAATCAATCACTAGGTGGTAGCAAAGAGATGCATATAAGGAATTTGAACTTTTTTATTTAGATTTGTTCCAATTGTCTTGAAAAGGCATGGCTATACTGATGATTTTGTAGATTCCTAGCCACTGTATTTATTAGTATATTTACAAATAACTTTGCACTGAGAATATTTCAGACTAAAAGAATAAAAATTACAATATAAAATCTCAGTACAAAATCAACGAGTAAAATCAACAAGTTAAAATGAGCTCAAAAGACCGTCAGTTAATCTAGGTAAGCGAACACAAGGTGAAAATATGAGTAGAGTTAGTGAGATTTTAACTTTAAAACTCACTTGATTCAGGATATCTCTGGTGAAGTAAAATACAACAAATAAACCTTTTTTCTTTTTCATGTGGAGAAATTAAAAAAGGGCTTTGGTGTCAAAAGACGCCAACATTGAGAACCTTTCATAATGAGGTACTATGTCAAGGCTCATAAATTAAAAAAAAATAAAGGTAAGAATATCTAATTCAGCAGACACTGCTAGGCAATTTGATGGCATTGTTTTGCTTTTATAAATTATTTAACCTTCTCTATTCCGTGCTACAAATCCTGGAAGCTCTCGTGGCCCCTAAACCTGGATTTTCTATACAATGTTGTTATTTATTTTCAACTCAAATATCCAGGGGATTCCCAGAGTGGTCTGCATGGCCAAAACGGTATTCTCTGTATTCTTACTTTCACCACAGTCTCTCTCTTACAGACAATAAATATGTCTCTGTGTGCAGGAACGGTGTGCGGGAAATGTTGTGTAATATTAATGATTAATAGCTCATCTGGAGGTGATGAATACTCTGAATATCTGAAGGGGGCTACTCAGTTTGAAAGACTATGATCCAGCCAGCTTCTCTTGAAAAGTATTGGCTTGCACTCAGGATATCTCTGGTGATTTTCAAACTCGTCTTTTCTCTCTAAAGAAAAGTGACAAAGATTACTTTTACTTTTTACTGCCAGCCTGCAGCGTTGCAGGGATTATAGGGAGATGAGAGGGGAAAAAAGCATAACTAAAAGAGAAAGACTGGCTGGTTTCAATGACATACTCCTGCTCTGGCTCCATCTGGCTTGTAAACATGAGCAGAAGGATGTTGCTCACTCTTCATTTAAAGCATCCTAGTTCTCCAACTTGTCTCCCCAAGAGATTTTAGTTGGCACAGATTCAATTGGCAATTCAGCTACTCTTTATATTGAATAGCTTTTTGATGGAGCCAATTTTAAACTAGGAAGTCTGGTCATTTCATTGTCCCTTGATAATTCCAGTAAAATGTCTACTTTGTGATTTGTTTTTCAGTTGTAGTGTTTGGGCTACCATGTCTTATATTTTACTGAATTTTATTGCATATTACCCATACAGTTTTGTTTTGGCGCCACATAGACATTAACTATAGTAATAAAGTAGTATTTATAGAAGCAAACTAACATCCAGGAGCCTGGATAGCTCAGCAGACTAAAGCATTGTAATTAAACACCAGCTGTCTGCAATTACTGTACATTCGAATCTCACCAGGCTCAAGGTTGACTCAGCCTTCCATCCTGTCTAAGGTAGGTAAATTGAAGACCCAGTTTGTGGGGGTAATAAGCTGACTTTGTATAAATATACAGAAGTATGAAGGCTATTGCTTAACACATTGTAAGCCGCCCTGAGTCTCTGGAGAAGGGCGGCATATAAATCAAATTTAAAAAAAAGTCATTCAGCAACAAAAATGCTTCATTAAATTATGATATTCTTGGGATGTTACAAAGATTTTCCTGTGATACCAGGTCACCGTTGATTTAACATTTTAATTGGTGAAGGGAAAATATTTCTGGTTCTTCTAAATACATTTCATTTTCTGAATGGGTAAAACTAGAGAAATTTCCTTTTCTGAGATTTTTGTACACTAGGGGAGAAATGGATACTACAGCAATAAATAAATACAAATGTGCAGTAATTTGAAAAATGGAAAAAACAGATGTTTGGAGATGTGTAAACAGAAATTCCATCTTTTCTGGATGTTTGCAGATGTGTAATCTATATAGAAAATAAAGTCAGTCTCTGTATTAGATATTACATAAAATGAAACTTTCTTGCTGGGTATAATGCTCTATTAGGCTATGCATTCTATTCAGACTCAAATTTCCATCTTGTTTTAAAATTTCCTTCTTTACCAAAGATAGTAATTGTCTGTCTGTCTGTCTGTCTTTCTCTCCCTCCCTCCCTCCCTCATCTCTAAAATGAATCCTGCTCCGGTGTCCAGTCTTACACACTTCAAACAGGTCCTTAGCCTCCGAAGATAATTTGGGGTAATATAAATGGCAGGAAAAGGGAAACATTGAAAAACTTCTTTTTAATTATCTCAATTAATTTGTCTTAGCAACTTGAGCCAATTTGTACAAGACTTATTTGTCCCTACCCAGCCCAACTTTTGATTTAATTTGAGGGTCTTTTCATTATTTTTCTCATCCATTCCACTTCACCATATACTGTAAATGAAAGGGGCGTTGGTCCTACCTGACACGCACCTTCTCGTTGGGTGGAGACAGCAGCCAGGAGTGGGTTCAGCTCGTGCCAATCAGATAAGGACTGAGCCTGTCAAAGCTAAAACCCCGCCCCTTAGCACGGGGCTTCCCAGCTTTGTGAAGGATGAAGACAGGCTAAGTGTGGAAGAAATTACAAACAAGAATTAAAATCGTCCAGACTGTAAGGGAGGGACTGGCTGCTGTCTCCACCCAACGAGAAGGTGCGTGTCAGGTAGGACCAACGCCCCTTCTCCATTGTGAGGTGGAGACAGCAGCCAGGAGTGGGACATACCTAAGATTAACGTCCCAAATTCAGGGTGGGACAGTCTGGACCAATGACTCTCCATCACCCATAACCTTCTGAAGCACTCTGCGTCCAAACGAAGCTTCAGCTGACGCAAATTGGTCGATTTTGTAATGATGAATGAATGGTGATGGCGTAGTCCAAGTAGCGGCCCTGCAAATTTCAAGTAGAGAAGCTTGAGTTGTCCAGGCTGCCGAGGTTGAAGCGCTTCTTGTCGAATGAGCCGTTATCGCCGAAGGTGGAATCAAAGATTGAAGTTCATATGCAGTAGCTATTGTGTACCTGATCCAACGACCTATCGTTGACGAGGATACTTTGGATCCCAAGGATGCAGGAAGAAATGACACAAAGAGGGATTCGGATCGTCGAAAGTCCGTTGTACGTGCTAGATAAATACGAAGGGCCCTGTGAACGTCTAACGTATGCCATTTCAGTTCCAAAGGGTGCGAAGGATGCGGACAGAAGTTTGGTAGAATCAACTCCTGTAAACGATGGAATGTTGAATTGACTTTTGGTATGAATGTGGGATCTAACCTTAGAATTACTCGGTCCTCATGAAAAATACATAAATCGCTCCTCATTGACAAAGCCGCAAGCTCTGAAATGCGGCGAGCAGAGGTAATTGCTACTAGAAAGGATACTTTGCATGACAGCAGTCGAAGACTGGCCGTTTGTAAAGGTTCATATGGAGGACCCGTGAGTGAGTTTAACACAATAGTCAGGTCCCAAGTGGGATATCTGTGTAAAGGAGGTGGACATAGGTTGGATGCCCCTCGAAGAAAACGCTTAACAAGTGGATGTTGTGATAGAGGATGAAGGGAGTTGAGGGATAACAATGACGAGATTGCAGCTACCTGTCGCCTTAAAGTATTCGGTGCAAGTCCTTTAAGTAAACCTGCCCTCAGGAACCTGAGAACGTGCGTCACAGAAGCTTTAAGCGGAACAATGTCCTGAGAAGAGCACCAGTCACAGAACGCCTTCCATGTGGCCGAATAGATTCTATTAGTGGAAGGACGACGAGAGGCCTGGATTATACTAATTACATCAAGTGGGACCTCGCTGCGCTGGAGCTCGCTCCGCTCAACCGCCAAGCGGTCAGCTGTAGCCACTGGGGGTCTGGGTGTAGTATTTGTCCCTGGCTGAGGCAATCGGTCGGACAAGGAAGCGTCCACTGAGGAGCCACTGACAGGTTCACAAGGTCGGAGAACCATGATCTCCGAGGCCAGTGCGGAGCTATCAAAATTATCTCCGCTTTTTCCCAAACCACCTTCCTGAGGACTCTCGGGAGGAGGGGAATCGGAGGAAAGGCAAACAGGAGGCCTGGAGGCCATGGAGAACGTAGAGCATCTACTGCTTCTGCCTGAGGAACACGGTACCGGGAAAAAAATCTGGGTAGCTGAGCGTTTTCTGTGGATGCGAAAAGGTCTACCACCGGTCTTCCGAAGTGAATCATGATTGCCTGAAATATCCGTGGATGGAGATGCCATTCTGATTGATCCAGCAACTGACGACTCAGCCAGTCCGCTTGAATGTTCGACTCTCCCGAAATATGTTCTGCTTTGAGGGAGAGTAAATGACGTTCCGCCCAAAGACAAAGTTGTTTGGCTTCCGACATCAGCAACCGAGATCTGGTGCCCCCTTGGCGATTTATATGAGCCTTTGTGGAGACGTTGTCGGTTAAGATCAATACATGAGCACCCGCCACTAGATGATGGAAGGTTCGAAGAGCAAGAACAACCGCACGGAGTTCCAGCCAATTTATGCTCCGTGACACTTCTTTGGGGGACCACCTGCCTTGAGCCACTTGAGTCTTGCAATGTGCGCCCCATCCGAGCTTGCTGGCGTCGGTGGTGACAATTATCCAGTCTCTGTCCAGGAAAAAACACCCTTTGGAAATGGCCTTGGAGCGCCACCATCGAAGGGATGCAAGCACCTCCCTGGGTATGGAGATTCTGGTCGGAGAGGTGCCCTTCCCCGACTTCTGTAAAGGTAAAAGAAACCACTGAAGCTCCCTCAAGTGGAATCTAGCCCAGGGGATAATATCTATAGCCGAAACCATCTTGCCTAACAATTTAGAAAGGACTAAGGGGGAAGCCCTCTTATCCCATATGATAGTAGTCACCATAGATGACAAACCTTTTTGACGTTCTTTTGATAAATAAACTTTGCCTTCAGCAGAATCTATGATTGCTCCTAAGTGAACAATCCTAGTGGAAGGGGTCAGATGGCTCTTTTCAATATTAATAGAAAACCCATGGGTCGACAGTGTCTGAATGGTAAGACCCAGGTCCGACCGGGCTTGAAGGGAGGAAGATGACATAATCAGGATGTCATCCAGATAACACTGGAGACGTATAGATTGGAGTCTAAGTGAAGCTGCTAGAGCCGCCAATATCTTAGTGAAGGTACGTGGGGCTGATGAAAGCCCAAAGGGGAGAGCTCTATACTGAAAATGTTTCCCTTCGTAACAGAAGCGAAGGAACTTTCTATGGGCAATTCGTATAGGGATATGCAGGTAAGCTTCAGTTAAATCAATGGAACAGAGGAGATCGCCCCTCCGAATGCCGTCTAAAATGGATCGTAAAGATTGCATTTTGAAACGTCTGTACACCACGAATTGGTTCAAACGCTTAAGGTCCAGAATGGGTCTCCACCCACCTGAGGATTTAGGAACGAGAAAGACCCGAGAGTAGAACCCTTGGCCCCACTCCTCATGAGGCACCGGTTGAATGGCCCTAATATTCAGGAGATGGTCAATAGCCGATTTCATGAGGGATCTACGCTCGGAGCTACTCGACCTGGGACAACGGATGAAGGAAGAAGGAGGGGTGGAGACAAATTCGATGGCCAAACCAGATCTAATGGAGGCCAGGACCCAACAATCAGAAGTAGTGTGTTCCCACGTGGTGGCGAAGAGGCCCAATCTGCCGCCCACGGGAGGATCCGGAACATCACTAGCGACGGCGACGGAATGAACGACCCCCTCCCCCTCGAAAGGGCCGTTTTGACATGAAAGGTCTACCCCTTCCCTGTTTATCCTGAAAACCTCGTTGCCTGGAATTAAACTGACTCATACCCCTAGAAGATCCGGGACCCCCATCCGAAGGACGGAACTGGTTACGAGGTGGGTAAGGTGAGTATCTGGAATCTCCCCTACGAAAAAAGGTGGGTAAAACTTTTCTTTTGTCCTTGGTCTCTATTAGGAAAGCTTCTAGAGGTTCCCCAAACAACTTTTCCCCCAAAAAGGGAACAGATGCCAAACGCCATTTATGCCGGGTGTCAGAAGGCCAATGACGCAGCCAAATCAGTCGACGTGCAGCTACAGTTGAGGCTAAGGATTTGGAAGCGAAGCGAACAGAATTCAACGTTGCATCCGCAGAGAATTGAACCGCTGCAACTATCTTGTTGATGTCTTGACGAAGTTTAGGATCAGACGTAGAAAGCTTGTCCTGAAGTTGACGTAACCAAAGAAGTGTAGAACGATTAAAGAACGATGCGGTGGAAGCAGAACGAATGGCCCATGAAGCCGCCAAATGAGCTCGCTGGAGGACTTGCTCTGATCGTCGTTCCTCAGGATGAAGATTCTCCTCAGGATCACCTGGAGCTGTAGAATGAGAAAGTAATGCAGCAACCGGAGCGTCCACTGTGGGAATCTGAAGTAAGGTGGATAAATCAGATGAAACGGAGAAATTCTTCCGATCTGTGGTAGATGGTACAGGTGCCGAAGTTGGAGAAACCCATTGTTTCCTGATAACGTCTAGAAAGAGAGGTGGTGTAGGTATTGACGTTACTGATTTAGGAGGCTCTGCAAATAAGGGATTTAGCGTACCCTCAGGTGGAGTAGGTTTAGGATGGGAAGAATTACTCAACTGAGCTGCATTAATCGCCTTAAATAAAAGGGATTTAAACAGGTTTTGAGGAAACAGACCAGTAAAAGGAGGCTGTTCCGGAGGCAGATCCTCGTCTTCCGATAGTTGTGGTTCCTGAGAATCAGGATCAGCATAGAGAGAAGGACGACTCACGCCAGAAGGAGTTGGAGAATGAGAAGCAGCTATAGATAACAAGTCGTCTTCACCTTCGCCTTCTGAAGAGGGCGATGAGTGGGATACAACCGATATAGCAGATGCTTGGTCAGAATGAGACAATTTATGGGCAGCTAAGGACTGTTGCACAGCTGCTGTGATCATCTTTTGAATGTCCTCTGGTCGAAGGACAGTGTGAAATTGTTCAGACATTGGCTCGACCCTCGGAAGAGAGTTAACTGGAGCAGAATCTGCAAGTGGAGGAGGTTGATTAGTTGTAGTTTGTGGATTAGGATCTGAAGTAAGTGAATCCACTCTAATGCCTGGACCCCAGAGATCATCAGTATGAATGTCCAAGGGACAATCTTGAAGGGAAATTTGGTCAGGGGTAAGTGGTGATTGCAGAGGATCCACTTCCAAGACCATAGGGTCAGGCCTAGACGATGGAATCTGGAGGACGTTAGTTTTAGATCCCCGCTTCTTTAAAAAATTATCCCTGCGCAGGTTAGCATGGGAGGAAGACAGATGAGCACCTTTGTGAAGAGTCATGGCATTATTGGGCTCAGAGACTTCTGGACCTGAAAGTTCAGCTATAGAGGAGACCCCCGACTCTATTTGAGCAGACAAGGACTGCTGCTGTACAGAGGCCTTGCGGCCATGTTTGCTCTTGCCTGTTGCTTTAGGCATGGCTAAATTAGGACAATGAGTATAAATCACTCTCACTTGAAGTACCAAAATGGCCGCCTAAATTGCTTCTGATAATTGTAATAAATTTGTTGCCCTTGAAATTCCGATTATGGCAACAGTCCAGCAAGGTATTAATTTCTCTAGGAAATTTGTAAGATTTCAATAAGGAAGTTGAGGCGTTATGTCCTAATTACAAAGGGACACAGAAAAAAATCAAGGTCGTTATGTGAAAAATTCGCCACAAAATGGCGGCCACGCCCACAATCAAGGGAAGCGCGAGAGCTCCACAGTTAATTTCAGTTCAAAGGGGCAAACCTTGAAATGTAGTAAGAGCCCAGCAAAGGACCTGCCAATTATGCTAGGTCCAAGGAGTCGCTGAGGCAGGCAAAGGCAGCAGCGATTTTTTTTTTTTTAAACTGAGGGGGATAGGAATTATTCCCCCCCCCCAACTTAAGCTCACAATTTAATGGAGATTATAGCCGGAGAGAGTGTAATTATCTCCACAGTGCCAATAGGACTCGCCTCAATTAAATAAAACAGCAAGCCTTAGCTACAAGAGGCTTTCTGCCGAAATTAGAAAGGAAGGCAGTAAAGGACCCGCTATTTAAGCGAGGTCCGACAAACAGCTGAGGCAGTTAACGGCCTCAAATAGTAATTTAAAGGGGAAGAACGGTATTTCTCCCTCAGAATAAACGAACTTTGAAATGGAGGCGTCTGTGAGTGAAACGGGAGCGCAACAGCTCCGCTGAATTAAACAAGTTCGCTTTAAATGCCAGGAGCCTTAATTAGGCTAATTTAAGCGGCTCTAGCTCCCCACGGGAGCGCTACGCTCCACCACCCCCACTAAATGGCCAGTGGAGGGATAAAATTTTTAAAACTTAAAGGGGGAGAATCCTGTAAGGGGCAAACCTCCTCACTCAGAAATCAATCAGATGTCCAGAGAGCCACAGAATGGTCAAAGAGAACGGTCCAAAGGTCAAAAGCCGAAAAATCCAAAAATTTTGAAGATCATAGGAAAAAAGGGTGAAGGAGAAATTTTCCACACAACAGTCCAGTCTGAAGGACTGAGCAAAGCTGGGAAGCCCCGTGCTAAGGGGCGGGGTTTTAGCTTTGACAGGCTCAGTCCTTATCTGATTGGCACGAGCTGAACCCACTCCTGGCTGCTGTCTCCACCTCACAATGGAGAATATGCATTCTTTCTCTGTCTCCCCCAATGGGGAGGTTGAGAATATGTTGATGCATAGACTCACTCAAAATGCAAATGACTATCTCAGATACATATTGTGCATATGGACACCTTATGCAAAGAATTAATTAGCACTTAGCTGCCAGCTGCCTGCAATTACTGCGAGTTCAAATGTCACCAGGCTCAAGGTTGACTCAGCCTTCCATCCTTCCGAGGTAGGTAAAATGAGGACCCGGATTGTGGGGGCAATAAGCTGACTTTGTATAAAAAAGAACACCGCTTGGGGGGGCCAAAAGCCCTACTAAGCAGGTATATACAAAAGTATGAAGGCTATTGCTTAACGTATTGTAAGCCGCCCTGAGTCTCCGGAGAAGGGTGGCATATAAATCGAACCAATAAATAAATAAATAAATTAGCTTTCTTGAGAAGTCTGTAGTGCTGGGAAAGGGGAAGGAAAAAGTAGATGACAGCAGCAACTAGATGGAATCAACCACAGTATTAATAAGAGCTGTATTGGAAGATCTGGAAAGCCCTGTTGGGGACAGATCATCTTAAAGACCATCTGTCTATATGGTCATCAAGAGTCAACACCAACTTGATTGCACATAATCAGTCAAAGGGGTAAAACAATATAATGGAACTATTTGCATGGCAAATAAATATTTTAAATGTTTGAGATAGATAGACATACATATGAGAGATACATAGATATTATTTATTATTACAGTCATTGAACAAGTAAATAATAATTTAATTATTTTTATAGTTATAGTTTTTATTAATTAAATAATAATTTAATTATTTTTTATTATTATAGTTACAAACACTATAAAGCTCCATTTTCCAAGACTACTATAATTCAAAATAATTTTTGAATCCAAAACTTTCTGGCATTATTCACATGGCCACCAAGCCTGATAAAAGTTGTTTCTTGCTATTGTTGATCTTCCAGAAATATTTTTCCTGTCCAGAAACTTGATCCATTTCATAGAATGCTTTGTGATTATTCCAGAGTTTTATACCAACCAGTTCACTTACATCTACAATATTTTTTTCCCCAACAGCATCACATTAGGGATTTTTTTTAATCAACCACAAATTATCTCTATGAAAAGAACTTATTACATTGTCTAACCCTGTTTTGCAGTAAACACTGTACTTATTGAACTTGCTATAAATTTTGTTATGTACTATTTTTATACTGCTCTACAACCAGAATTAAATAAATATACATATTTATCCTGAATATTATTCTGTATTATAACTCTTACTTGCAGCTTATCACTTTACTCCTTTAGAAAACTCCAGACGCTATTTTATCTTCCTATCTTTCTTTGTTTTTATTTATTATAGAATATAGGTATTACATTAAAACTCATGTTTTAAAACCATTCTTTCAAAACTCTTATATGTTATATAATAATTGTAAAGTTTAATGTTGTTATTTTTTTTTATAAGAACAATTTTATTATGTACTTTTATCATAATACCATAGTTCCTTGTTATTTACAGGTCAGTGATGGAAATAAACATCTCAGAGTCCCCTCAGACAGAATAATTTAGGAATGGGAGAATAAGGGATTTTTCTTTAGGAATGAAAAATCAGGCTAGCCTAGACTCTCTACTGGAAATAATTATATACATCCTATATGGTTGACAAGGTTGATCAACTCCTATAGATAACAAAGGTAAATCAAATCCATAAGCTTCTTCTCTGTTTTGTGACAAGAGCCATAATGAGCACCAGTAATGGAAGATCAGTGCAGCCAGAATATCCTTGATCTTAAGTGAGCCTGGAATTATGGCTGTAAATTGTGGTAGTTATTTCGCAATCACAATGTGACTGCATCCAATTTTATTTATTTTTGTGTCACTCGTTAACATTGCTGTTGTTAAGTGAATGCAAATCCATTGACCGCAATGGGCATTTTTTTGCCAGAATCTGGAGGTAAATGCCAGTTTCAAGGGGAAAAAAAGTCACAAATTGCAATCATGTAATTGTGGGATTCTGCAAACATCCATAAATGAAGACTAAATGTGAAGGAGGGGTTGGCTATCAAAATTTGAATCTAGGTTGTAAGTAACCTCCCATTTTAATTATGAATGGTTACTAAGTAACTGGTTGTAAGTTGAGGACTACCAATATATCGATACAGATATAGATACAAATACAGATACAGATGATAAGATACAGATAGAGACATACATGTAGATATACTGTACATATTTGCATGCATTAGCAGCACAGTTGAGTTTTAATACAAGGAGGCTGAAGGTAAGGGCTGACTCTTTTTTTAAGTTGATGTGCGGATTATAATTGGCTGCAAAGAGAGACAAAATGCAAATAATAAATACCATAGAGAGGTTGCTGCTGTCTTGTTGAGCGTCCCTTCTCATAGTTCCTTGGTAACAACTCTTCCTTCTTTCCAAAATTGTCTTTCCCTCACATAATCACCTCAGATTTTTGTCACAAATACCTCAATCTATCCTTCTTCTTCAGACACAAAGGGAACTAGACTCAACAGTGTGACTGTGCCATTATTTCTATGTGTGCCCAACAGATACTTGTAAGGATGAGAATAAACCTATAATTCAAGATTCTTGTTGCAAAAGAAAAACATCCTTTAAATTTTGAAAGCTACCACAGTTATTCCATGAACATAGACTGAGGTTTCTCATCTGTTGAGAGATTTATATTAATGTTCACAGGAATAATGTGCTCTTACATTCTTTTTGAAAGTATCAGAACCAGACATATTCACTATCTTCAGACAAGTATATTATCTGTGTTTCTCCTTGATTTTAAAGCTGAAAATTTTAAATCTGTTGTTTTATTTTGAATCTACTTCACACTAATGCCAAGTATATCAGCTGTTATTCTGATAGAGAAGCAAAACTGGAATCCAGGTGATCTTCATTTTCTCTCATTGAAAGTCCATTTGTTAATCAAACATTGTACTGAAAGTTACTGTGCGGTAATTATTGGGTGCCACCCAATAATTTTTACAAATAAATAAATAATCCCATACTAGGTTTTACCTATATCTTTGCAATACTCAAATTTTATGGGTTTCAAATCCATAAACATGCTTTCAAATCCATAAACGTGGTAATTCTCTTTTCATAAAGGCATTGTGGCAATTTTGTAAACTGAAGTTTGTGATATAATTGAAAAATACTAGACTCTGTTTTATTTGTAAGGAAAGATATATGACATAATGCCCAATGAATCTTTTATACCTTTAAACTCATCACTCATATTTTTATTCATGTGCTTAAAAAGGCATTATACTTTCACTTTCCATCATAGATGTTAGGCCTTCAGGACCCTGGGAGTTAAAAGAATTGCATTTTCTATCTTTTGAAGATATCTACAGTACTTGTAAAGGTATTTCCCAATTAGGTGGCAAAAGGAAGGAATAGTCACCTCTTTTTTCATATAAATGAAGGAACTGCTTGATGAACATAATAAGAGTAGGTAGAATTGCCAAACTGACTAAGCAGACATCTGAACTCAGTAATATCCGCCAGAAAAAATAAACATTTATTCAATGTTTTATTCAGCTGTCCAAAACTCTTCCAAACGTTTATTGGAAAATGGAAGGAGCAAATGAAGACTGTAGAAGAGAAAGGAAGAAGAGTAAGAGGAAAAAGGTTTTCCTTCCTGTTTTTTTTTAGAGGAGATCAGAATCAAACCCACATCCTTTCTTTGCCTAATCCTATCAGACCCACATTGAGTTTCCTTGCCCAAGACAAGGCCCTCTGCAATCCTATCTAAACCAGAAAGAAGCCTCCTCACCAGTTCAGAACTCACAGCCAAGGCAGGCCCTACTAAGGGAATTGCAACCTAGAGAAACCCTTCCATCCTCCTCCTTCCTTCATGACGTCAACAATGGACTTTCTCAGCTCTGCTGTCCTCCTGAAAGGCTCATTTTTAGAACTAATCCCAGGACCTCCCTAGCTTCCCCAAACTAGTCAAGCAATCCAGAGAATTTCCTGCCTTGTTGCCATCAATATGTATAAAAATCTTTGCTTGCTCATAGAAACGTCTTCAAAGAAAAACTAGAAAGTCCAGTTGCCTCTTTAAAAACACCTTTGGGACTTCTTAGCTGGTGTTAAGATTAAATTAGTAATGTTTTTTTTTTTTTATTAACACAACAGCAAAGAAGCAAATGCAATTTTACAGTTTATATCTGAGTAACTACTACTGGGTGTTGAAACCTCAGGTAGAGGAAGTTATTGCAGTCACTTCTTAAATTAAATACTTCTTAAATACTTCAAATAGGTAGTCTTCAAATTATGACCACAAGACAGACTAGAAGGTGATTGTTGAGTGAGTCATGCCTGATTTTATGACATTTTGGCATGATTGTTAGGTAAATCACTGCAGTTGTTAAGTGAATCCCTGGTCATTAAGCAAATCCAGCTTCCTCCATTGACTTTGCTCATTGGAAACTGGCTGGGAACGTCACAAATGGTGATTGCATCAACGCCAGGGACACTGTATCTGTTGTAAATATATGCTGATTGCCAAGTTCCTGAATGTTGATCATATGACTGCGGGAATGCTGTGATATTTGAAAGTGTGAAGACTGGTCATAAGTCACTTTTTCTGGTGCTGTTGTAACTTCAAATGGTTATTAAACAAATGGTGGTAAGATGAGTACTACTGTAGGAAGATAGCACCTATCCCTCTCCTAGGAAAATGAGATATTTTGGGAAATATTAAAAGGGCAGAATATTTCCCCGATAAGGGAGGCAGAAACTCAGCCCCCCCCTCTTGTTAATGGGCCATTAAGGTCTGGGCCAGTCTATTCTACATAACAAAGATCTACATCTTTCTAGCAGAGCCATAATAGGAATTGCCCAAAGCCTCTTCATTACATCATCATCCAGCAAGACTCAACCAAGTTTGGGACTCAGGACAGCCTACAGAGTTGCCCCTGTGTGGCCACATGGGAGTCTGACAACCAATCAGAATACAAGCTCAAATTCAAAGCCCAACAGAGGGCATAAAACCCAGGGACTCTCAGCATCTCTTCCCCTTTTCTCCTTCACCCAATATCATCAAGGCAGGTGATCCTGTCCACCATTAAAAACCATCTTTCCAAGCAGTCTCCATGTATTCATATATATTTTCCCCCACTTGGATCTGAACCCAGATGGATATTTCTTCCAACACTACCTGTATTATACATCTCAAGATAGAAGAAGAATTTTGTAACACAGACTTTCCTGTCTTTGCCTATGACAGTAATTCTACTGCGATCTGCTCTAGTTTCAGTTTTCTGTACTAGACTGATGGGCAGATGGCTTGTTTTTAATTTCATCACAGAGCAAGGGAAAAACAGCAGCCCCATTTAATGAATAGGATTATAGCATACAGTGAAAATCAATAGCAATTCTTTCCTACACTGTTTAATAAAGCAGATTTCTTCCTATGCTTCACTATTCCTACATATCTCCCTTATAATATTACAAAATAAGGATACAGAAGGCAACATTGTTATTTAATAATTTTTAAAAAGTTTACAAAAGATGCTTCTACCTTATAAAATCACAACAACATTTGCAACTGAGCCTCATATACCAGTGGCGGCTTTCACCTGAAAAATTCAGAATATATTCCAGAAATAAAAATACTATACTGACGAAGGGAAAATGAGGAGGAAATTCAAGTTTTGCTTTCAAGGAGAGAAAGATCATCACAAATAATCCTTGTTTCACTTCTGCTAGTAAAATTAACTGTCAGGCCTGTTGGATTTAGTTTGCAAAGTTTGTATTTGCCAACTGATAGAAGTGACACAATTTAAAAAGAAAGTTAGATTCCATTTTTCCTACTTTTCATGATAGTAGGAAATAATATCTTAAGCTGACTGATGTTGACCTAATAAAGGCATTGTCTTATAAGGACTTGGGCTGCTTTTTTCATGATGGTGTAACTGGCTTCCTTTTATTGTTTTTCAATATATTTAAAAATTAAGACCAGTTAATATTATATTGTAGAACATGCGGTATCAAACTCAAGGCTTGGGGGCCAGAGCTGGCCCACTGGGTCAACCTGGAAACAGCAAAGGACTGGCCCGCAGTGCCTCTGCCAGTGAAAACAGAGCTCAGTAGGGTTGCGTGCGGCCCTCCCAAGCTCTGTTTTCACTGGCAGAGGGTTGCAGGAGGCCGTCCCAGCCAAAAATGGAGCTCAGGAGCCTGTTTTCGCTGCCAGAGTGCTTGGGCCAGCACAGGCCCCCAACACGAGTTATGTCGAGCTGGCCACACCCACTCTGGCCACGCCCTCCCACTCCCCCAAGGTCAAGCAGAATCTCAATATGGCCCTCAATGAAGTCGGGTTTGGCACCCCTGATCTAGATCAAGTTGCTTCTATGCTATGTCTATGTTTTTTTTTTAATTAGATTTATATGCCGCCCTTCTCTGAAGACTCAGGGTGGCTTACAATGCGTTAAGCAATAGCCTTCATACTTTTGTATATTTTATACAAAGTCAGCTTATTGCTCCCACAAACTGGGTCCTACCTTAGAAAGGATGGAAGGCTGAGTCAACCTTGAGCCTGGTGAGATTCGAACTGGTGTAATTGCAGACAACTGGATGTTAATAACAGGCTTTAGTCTGCTTTTAGCCTGTTGAGCTATCCAAGCTATGTATCTTAAATTTTGTAAAATAGGGAGTTTCTCTTCTTTTTCTAAAAAAAGATATAACTGGCAGCAATTAGGTGAAAAAAATGACTTTTCAAGAAGTAGGCACATTATGGAAGATCTTGAGATATATGGCTTCTTCTGATTTTTGAATGACTTAAATAGTTTCAAACCTGTCTTTCTTGCCGCAATGACAAGTAAAAGCATAGAGTAGACATAATTATTGAAATATTAAATAGTTAAATTTCTGAAAAATACATAATTGAAACTATAATGATTCAGAGCTTAGTTTCTGCAATCTCTCTTAATTTATGCATTAGTGTAAGGTGTATGCATAATGTATACATTATAATTTGGTAGCAGTTTAGATTAAAAACACTTTCAGCAATGAAAGATATTAATTTTCCAATACTAGGATGCAAATTGTGGTCCATGCCAGGGAAAAAAAGAGAAAGAGAATAGCAATTAAGATAAACCTTAATTCTGTTGCTAAATCCACAATTGTTATAGATTGTTATTGGTTTATTTATTTTTGCAACATGGGATTTTCAAATGGTTTTGATGGAAATTGGGCTCTGGATTATTACTGGGTGCTGCTCATGAAGTCATTTTAGATAATGATAGAATTTTTTAAAAAAAATAAAAAAAAATTATGGCATCAGGGCTACAACCCTAATGCTTATGTGGAAGGAACATTATTACGGTTCATTGAACTGCCTGCCTGAATGAGTATGCTATAAGGTTCTGCTGGAAAATCACCCAGGAAATTAGATAACATATAAAAAGCTTTGGTTGGTCAACCTGCAGAACCAACACCCACAAAATAGAATTTTTATACAGTAAAATTAATGAATTTAGGATTATAATAAAGACCAGCAGTAGACTCATCAATAGGATGCCAACCTTAATTTAAACAACAGGGAAGAGAATGAATTTGTATGTTTGTATATATGGCCATTCTCTATAGATTCTATAGGTTTAAAATTGGCAAAAAGAAAAAAAAAGAAAGAAAGGATGCCCAATTTGATGTCCTCCAATTAAAGTAAACAAAGGAGCAAGCATTTTATTTATTTATGACAAATAAACATGACAGTTTTGGTTACAGGAATTTATTTTTTACATGCTAAATACCTATTGTTTAATAATCTTAAAGTTCAATAAACCATATTTAAGGAATCTAATTTTTTTTCAATTTTTTTAGTTAAATACCAGCCTTCTCTCCTGGGCTAATGTCTAGATCAGGGGTGTCAAACTCCATTTCATTGAGGGCCACAGGAGGGTTGTGGTTGACCTTGGGGGGTGGGTGGCTTGGCCAGGGTAGATGTAGCATGACCAGGGTAGGTGTGGCCAGCTTCCCTTCTGCCCTCCTTCTCATTCCCATCTCCTTCCTTCCCCTTCCTCCTTCTCTCCTTCTTATTCCCATCTCTCTCCTTCCTTCTTTTCTTCCTTCCTGGCCTGGGATGAAGCACTGGGGGCCAGTTTGCTTTTCATGTCTCAAGGGCAGCCCTGAGGGCCAGATCTAGCCACGCTGCAGTCTGAATCTGGCCCACGGGCCTTGACACTCCTTATCTAGATATATTGAAATGCATGTACCATTATTCTTGGGCAAAAGGGTCTGGGTATTATAGCATTTAGTTAGACTGGCAATAGGTACCATTGGAAGACCTGAAGAATCAGACTACAAACAGGTAGTTATGGAGAAAATTTCAATATGGTCACTAAAGTTGCCAGTGACCAAATGGTACAGAATCAATCAAAGGCAACAGATACAAACTTATCAAAGAAGGAAACTCTTATAATCTACATCTCTCTCTCCCTCCCTCCCCCCTCTATTTCTCTCCCCCCTCTTCCTCTTTCTCTATTTCTCTCCCCCTACCCCCATTTTCCTTCCTATTAAATCAGTGCTTTCTGACTGGATATACTACTGTAGATCCCACTATGGCAATCATTTGCCATAGATAAATTGCCCTACAGCAGCCATTTTACAAGAGGTGCCACTACATGGTCCCAATGTTCAAAGTAAGCTCAGCTGTCCAAAAGTTGGGGATATTGTCAATTAATATGTTATATATAAGTTAGGGTTATGAAAACTGCAGTGCTTTCTGAATAATTGTCACACTGGAGGCATACATCTTCAGAACAGTACCTGAATATTCACTGTCTAATTACTTCTTTTGTGCAAATAGTGGCAAAAAATTAATTGGGGGTAGCAAAGAACAGATTTTGCTAATTTGTTCCAGTCCTGTTCTTTAGCAATTTTAGCTGAGATTTTGGTGGCTATGCATAAATAGCTATTTCACCTGAGCAATAAAAATGACTATGTAAGAAGAAGGGAGAAGTTGACTGGACTGAAAGAGATTCAGAATAGGCCAAGATAGTGACATTATTTGCTCAGATTGAAAAAACTCAGATCTGGAACTGGATATTTTTATTTTTTCTTTGAGATAACTTCCTTCAGGGACAGATTAAAAGGCTTCACTTATAATTGGGAATTGTTCAGATTATCTCTTGAACTCTCCTATGCATGTTTTAATTAAACATAGATTCTTACTTTTGTTCTGATGCACAATGAACTGGTTTTAATGCAAGATTTTAGTCATCAATTTCAATGGAATAGTGTATATGAAAATATTTAATCAGAGGTTAATAATGTAGCACAACTCTACTCATGTCTATGAGAGAGAGAGAGAGAGAGAGAGAGAGAGAGAGAGAGAGAGAGAAAGCAAGAGAGAGAGAGAAATAAAGAAAAAGAAAGAAAGAACACATAAAAACACAAATTCACATTTTAAATAGCACATTTTTCTGTATATGTGCATATATGAAATACTGTATGTTGAGATCATCTAGGTTCATGCAAGAAGACCAAGATTTAATATGTGAAAGTTCCTGGATCTAAGTTTGTCATAATTTATGTATTTAAAGATACATCTTTGGGTTAGAAAATCAAATTATGCAATGGAACTCACTACCTGAAAAAAAATGTAGTTCAATGACAGAAACTGAGCAGATCCTATGTGTCTTGAAGGTTTTTGGGGTGAGAACAATCAATCTTCCAGTGAGATATTCTTGAGACAAAATGAAGACAACATTTATCTTTGCAACTATCACAGCCATAAATAAATTCCTGATGATGAATAATATCAATCCATTGCTGTAAAAGTAATCAGTAATGTCAAAACACCTTACACTGACTTAAGCTTTTGTGTTCTAGAACAGGGGTCACCAATCTTTCGGACCTCAGGGACCACTAAATTCATAATTTTAAATCCCGTGGACCACTAATATGATCTTTTTAATGCCTGGCTGGGTAGGCGTGGCTAAGTAGTCATGTGACTGGATGGGCATGGCCAACTTGATATCACTCATGTCGAGGGGTGCCTCACTGGCCTCTACTTACCTCTCCCCAGGGGTGGGTTCTTCTTACCTTTACTACCGGTTTGCAACAGGAGTGTGCATGTGCAGATCATCAATTATGACATCTAGGTGGGTGGGTGGAGCCTCCCACCGCTTTTACTACCGATTCTAAAGAACTGGACAAAACTGGGAGCAACCCACCACTGCCCCTCCCCTCCCAGCCACTCCTCGCCTGCTTGCCTGCCTGCCGGGCTCCGTAGGGCCCCAACTGGAAGTAGTTGTTGGAGCTAAGCAGTCACCACAAGAAAGAGTTGGCAAAACAGCTCAGTTCAAATTGGATCTGACCAAGAACAAGGCTCAGCAGAAGCACCTCACTGAAGACTACAAGCATAGGCTTTCTAAGCAGAGGGAAGACCTGTGGGAGTGCAAGGCCAGGTACCGGTGCCTGGAGGCTCAGTGGGCTGAGATGTAGGTTCCAGGCCATGATGTTGTCCCACTGGAACAAGGCCCTCCAGCTCCTCACTACCAGTGGCGCTTCCCTCCAGTCTTCACCCAAAGCCCCACACCAGGAGGCTGAAACAGACCCCAAGTCAGAACTTCTGCCTGCCTCCAATACGCCAAAAAGACCCCAAAATTATGCAAATAATTTTTCTGCGGACCACCAAAATTTTCTCACGGACCACCAGTTGGTGACTGCTGGTCTAGAGTATGCTTTGTCAAGTGCATAAACTATTTAAATTACTAATTGTGTATAGATCTTGGTGAGGTCTTAAGGAGAAGTGTGAACCACCTTGAAATGGATTGCTGCGGGGATAACTGCCTTAGGAAGCCCCTTTTCTTTGAGGTCAGGAGGCCAGTTCATGCCCCAAAGCCTCCATTAGGTGATGCATTATGGCTATATCTCTAATGGCATCATCACATTGCAATTTTACTTTGAAAAGATGCTTTGCTTCAGACTTGGTCAAATGAATTCCCTCCAGGATTATCACTTCAATCCAACTGCCTACCATTTCTTTTCACCAACATAATAGTTTTCTTATTTAGTTTAATGCATCAATGACAAATCACACAAACATACAAATGACACCAATTCCAATTAAAAGATTAGAATTTATTTTATTTATTTATTTATTTATTTATTTATTTAGATTTATATACCGCCCTTCTCCTTGCGGACTCAGGACAGTGAACAGCCAAATAAAACCAAGTACACAAAAGTTAAAATTTCATAAAAGAACAAATATAAGTTAGCCAATAATTAAAACGGATTAATTTAAAATAGATAGTAAACTCTAAAAATACTAAAATATTTAACAGGAATCAGGCTAAGCCGGCAAGCTGAAAAAAGTATGTTTTTAAAGCCTGGCGAAAAGTCCGGAGGTCAGAAATTGTTCTTAACTCTGGAGGAAGATCGTTCCAGAGGGTAGGAACTGCCACAGAGAAGACTGTCCCCCTGGGGGTCGCCAGCCGGCATTGTCTGGCTGACGGCACCCTGAGGAGGACCTCTCTGTGGGAGCGAACCAGCTGGTGGGAGGCAATTGGTGGCAGAAGGCGGTCCCTTGAAATGCACCCGGTACTCCACCGGCATCCAATGCAGCTCTCGCAGGAGAGGTGTCATATGGGAGCGCCCTGTCGCTCCCATAATCCCCCGCGCGGCTGCATTTTGCACCAGTTGGAGCCTCTGGGTGCACCCCAAGGGGAGCCCCATGTAGAGAGCATTACAGTAGTCCAGGTGAGAAGTGACAAGAGCCTGAGTGACTGAGTGTAGGGAGTCCTGATCTAGAAAGGGCCGCAACTGGCGTATCAGGCGAACCTGATAGAAAGCCCCCCTGGCCACAGCTGTCGTATGATCCTCTAAGGACAGCCATGGGTCCAGGAGGACGCCCAAGTTGCGCACCCTTTCCGTGGGGGCCAATGATTCACCCCCAATAACCAGTGATGGCGTCAGCTGGCTATATCAGGACGCCGGCAGCCACAGCCACTCGGTCTTGGAGGGGTTGAGTTGAAACCTGTTTCTCCCCATCCAGACCCACATGGCTTCAAGGCACTGGGACATCACTTCCACGGCATCATTGGGGTGGTCTGGGGTGGAGATGTACAGCTGAGTATCATCAGCGTACTGATGGAACTCCACCCCAAAACCACGGATGATCTTGCCCAGTGGCTTTACATAAATGTTGAACAGGAGAGGTGAGAGGACCGATCCTTGTGGCACCCCACACACTAGCGGCCTCGGGGTCGACCACTGCCCCCCTGTCAACATGGATTGCGACCGGTCGGAGAGGTAGGAGGAGAACCGCCATAAAACGGTGCCCCCCCAATCCCTCCAACCGGCGCAACATGATACCATAGTCGATGGTATCAAAGCTGCTGAGAGGTCTAACAATACCAGGATAGAGGAGTACCCCCTACCCCGGGCCCTCCAGAGATCATCCACCAACGCGACCAATGCTGTTTCGGTGCTGTATCCAGACCTGAAGCTGGACTGGAGCGGGTCTAAATAGACAGCTTCATCCAGGTACCGGGGGAGCTGCCACGCTACCACACTCTCAACAACCTTCACAAGGAAGCGAAGATTGGAGACTGGACGGTAATTAGCCAAAACAGCTGGGTCCAGAGAAGGCTTCTTGAGGAGGGGCCTCACCACCTCCTCCTTCAAGGCAGCCGGTAGGGCACCCTCACTCAAAGAAGTGTTAATAATTTCCTGGAGCCAGCCTCGTGTCACCTCCTGGGAAGCCAGCACCAACCAGGAGGGACACGGGTCCAATAAACATGTGGTCGCATTCAGTCTTCCCAGGATCCTGTCCACGTCCTCGGGAGCCACAGGATCGAACTCAGCCGAGATAACACTCTCAAGACCTGCCTCAGTCACCTCGCCTGAACTAACCCAGTCAGCGGCCAGATCTTCCCGAATCTGAGTTATTTTATCATCCAGATACTGAACAAAATCCTCAGCTCGACCCTGCAAGGGATCCTCCCGCGCTCCCGAATGGAGGAGAGAGCGGGTCACCCTGAACAGGGCGGCTGGACGATTATCTGATGATGCGATAAGAGCAGCAAAATAATTGGACTTTGCTGCTTTTATTGCCACTACGTAAGTCTTAATATGAGCTCTTACTAGTGTCAAGTCAGATTCAGAGCGACTGGCCCTCCAACCGCTCTCCAGGCGTCTTTTCTGGTGCTTCATCTCCCTCAATTCCTCGGTAAACCAAGAAGCTAAGTGAGTTCGGCGCCGGGTCAGAGGCTGCAAAGGCACGACGCGGTCCAAGGCCTCGCCGGCCGCCCTATCCCAGGCAGCCACCAGGTCCTCGGAATTAAAATGCAAACTTAAAAACTCACAATATCAGAATCCATACTCTAATGCCGTCTAAAGATACAATATTCTTTTCATTGTGCTACTATTCAAGATGGGAAATAAATAGAGTGTATCAAATAAAGCCAATAAAATTTCCATAATATTAATATTTTAGGATGCAGTAAAATAAATCATTTAATGAAATCTTTGTCACCACTTCTTACTTCATTTTACCTAAAAGGTAAGGGGGTTCTTACTATTTAGGCATTATTATTTGGCCTTCTTAGACCAAATATGTCCCCTTCCTCTCTTTTAATAGGAATATTTCAGGCTGGAAACGTTTGACTGCTTTTCAGTAAAATGTAAAAATTCTTTATCTTTCTGTTTTTTTTCCCTTCTCCTTCCTGCATGGTCTTTTCCCAACACCAAACAAAGACAGAGACTATTATTTACCAGTATTATTTTTGCTTCAGAGAGAAATATGGTATTTTTTTCAGCAAAGTTTTCATGAAAGATAATATTCAGTTGGCTTTGAAAAAAAAAATTGGCAACTTTCCTGGGCATCCCTTCCTTCCTTTTCAGGTTTTCGTTTGAAATCCTTTCATTTGTAGTTATTTGCATAAATGCATGTGTGTGTTTTCAAAAAAAAAAAAAAAAACAAACCCATGGAGAAGCTTTTCTTTAAAATTTGATGAGGTGTCAGTTTTAGATATTTGCATTGTTAAATGTGTTATTATAAACTGGAAATGAAATGAGCTTCGACTCTTTTGTCATGATTGAGGCAAAAAAATTGTAATGATCTTAATAGCTTTGGAGCCTCAAAATGTCATATATTTTCCTCTTAAATGAAAAGCTCTTCTTTTGTCAGGAGGGAGAGCAGATTTGTATTTAACCTGCCCAAGAGACTTTAAAGCATTCTGTGCCAAAGGAGATATAAATAAAAAGTTTATCACCTCATCACATGAAAATAGATTTTTTTCTATTATCTTGGATCTATTAAAAGCCTTTTCTCCAGTTCTTTCCAAAGATAGCACCCATAAGAGATGTAATAGTCCATAGAGTGGTTGTTTCAAAATAGCTTTGTCTGAAATGGCTTCAGAATCTCCGTATCATGAATAATGTAGGTTCTGCTATGAGAGTCACACTTTTGTGACTGCTGACACTGTGCTTTCAATTTCACTTGCTAGGACTCACAGAAAATCAAGAGGCCCCATCGTCAAGAGAGCACCAAGAAAATTGAAATTAACTAGGAATCACCCCATCAGGAATAATCATCTCTTTCCCATGGGACTGAATATGATGGTAGTGCTGTTTGGTTGGACAGGACTTCTTGTGTTGGCAATAGTGAAGTAGCAACCAACACCTGTAGCTGCAGTCATAACAGCAATAGTAAAAAAGAAAAAAAAGAGTAAGAACTTTATAAGAGACAAGAAAAGAATCTTACTATCTTATCTAAGCATCACTATGATCAATGGATGGAAAAGAAAATGGCACTAAACCAACACAAAAGCAACTTCTTTGCTTTTAGAAGAACTTTTTTTAAAAAAATATTTTATAGAGAAAGAAAGAGAAACATAAAAATTGGGTGAATGACAAAAAGGAAACTGTTTAGAATAAAGGAGAGTTGCTTCATTTCTGTTATAATAAAGGTACAAAAGAGATGGCTCACACTCATCCTTTTGTTAAAATGCCATTATCAAAGAAATGCCATTGTAACTCAAACAGTCCCTTGTACTAACAGAAAGATATCATTTACTGCACTGACCTTTCTAGTTTTGAATGCAATGCTATTTTTAGAATAGAATAGAATAGAATTTTTTATTGGCCAAGTGTGATTGGACACACAAGGAATTTGTCTTTGATGCATATGCTCTCAGTGTACATAAAGGAAGATACATTCATCAAGAATCATAAGGTACAACACTTAATGATAGTCATGGGGTACAAATAAGCAATCAGGAAACAATATCAATATAAATCATAAGGATACAAGCAGCAAAGTTACAGTCATACAGTCATAAGTGGAAGGAGATGGGTGATGGGAACAATGAGAAGATTAATAGTAATGCAGACTTAGTAAATAGTTTGATAGCATTGAGGGAATTATTTGTTTAGCAGAGGGATGGCATTCAGGAAAAAAACTGTTCTTGTGTCTAGTTGTTCTGCTGTGCAGTGCCCTATAGCGTCATTTTGAGGGTAAGAGTTGAAACAGTTTATGTCCAGGATGCGAGGGGCCTGTAACTATTTTCACAGCCCTCTTTTTGACTCATGCAGTATGCAGGTCCCCAATGGAAGGCAGGTTGGTAGCAATTGTTTTTTCTGCAGTTCTAATTATCTCTGAATTGTCCTCTGAATAAATATAGCAATGCTATATTTATTTAATTTCATAGTGCTACAAGATATTAGGATCATGAAAATACTTACCTAGTTTACTTTGTTAGGGTTATCAAGCACCAGCAATTCTCTCTCTTCTAAGGTACATACCATATATATATATTTAAAGTCAGGTTCATCATATTAGTTTGCAAGGTAACACTTGTGTAACAAAAAAAAACAAAGCAAAACAAAACTTGATGAGAAAAGCAATTGGTTCTTCAATCTGAATATTTATGATAATATAAAGATGAAATGAAATGTTTATTTTTAAAGAACGAGGTAGGATACCAAATTGATCAGGTGATATAATCAATGATTCTAATGAAAATGATTGGTATCGTTTATGATGTTTTGCAAACTTCAGATTAAAAATAGCATATTAGATATAGATATTTTCGCTGCATCTAAGACTGGAAAGTTAAATCTGGATAACTTCACCATTGTGATGATACTTCTCACTGTGCTGGTGGATGATCTCACCCAGCAGCTTCACATAGATGTTAAATGGGAATGGGGTTGAGCCTTGAAGTATCCCACAAAGCAGGAGCCATAGGTTAGACCTCTCTACTCTATCAATATCAACTAGTGGAAGGAAGAGAGCCAATAAATTCAGCGTTGCCCAGTCCCAGCACCTGAAGCTGGTCATGGAAGGTTAACGTGATCAGTGGCATTGGAAACCACTGAAAGGTCAAGAAGAACAAACATCATCTCCATTCCATTCCTGTCAGGGATCACTTACAAGTGTAATCAATGCTATTTCAATCCCATACCTTGGTCCAACAACTGACTGGGAAAATAATTCACTTCCTTCATAGTTCTCTATGCTGCAAGATAGAGATCTCTATGCTGCTGCAAGTTCATCTTGTCAATGACCTCAATGACTAGACTAGTCTAGTCTAGTGAAGAGAAGGACCAGGGAAGACATGATAGCAGTGTTCCAATATTTGAGGGCTGCCACAGAGAGGAGGGGCTCAAGCTATTTTCCAAAACACCTGAAGGCCAGATAAGGAATAATAGATGGAAACTGATCAAGGAAAGATTCAACCTCAAAATAAAGGAAAAATTTTCAGACAGTGAGAACAATCAACCAATGGAACAGCTTACCTTCAGAAGTTGAGGGAGCTTCATCACTAGAAGCTTTCAAGAAGAGACTGGACTCTTCTTTTGTCAGAAATGGTATAGAGTCTTCTGCCTGGGGGTAATGGAACTAGATGACCTATAAGGTTCCTTCCAACTCTGTTAATCTGTTAAATCTGTTAAATCTTACCTAAAAAGATGAAGTTGAAGACTGGATGAAAATTGTCAAGCATATTTGAACCTAGATATGGCTTCCTGAGAGTGGGTATACTATCCCACGTTTAAGGAATGGTGAACTCATTCCCTTTCTTAAAGAATTCACCATTGGGCTCCAGCCACACATCATTTCCAGGTCAATCATAGACAACTAGGTGGGATGTGAATCTAATATAAAGGTGATTGAACTAGTAGTCCCAAAATTCTTGTCCACTTGAATTTGAATTTATCAGGATTAGCAGGTTCAAAAATCTTCTCAGACAGCAAAACTGGACTCAGTCTCAGTCACTTTCATTGGATCTGCTTCAAGCTAGAATCCAACTGGGAGCAAATCTGAATGATTTAACACTATTAACAGTGATACCTTGTTATTTTGACAGTGTTGGGTGAAAAGAAATAATTTTTCAGTCAGAAGAGCTTTCCTATGAATCTGAATTGTTTAAAAGTACTACTTTCCTTCTGAATCAAAAGTATACATGATTGACTGGCAAATAAGCAGGTGTAATCCTGTCAAATTGTAAATAAGTGGAACAAATCAATCTTCATGCTAATGTTTAAAAAGAAGTTAGGTGATTTCTAAGTAATTGATCCTGATTAGGAAAGCAATAATTGAAAAAAAGAATTAAAAAGTAGTAAAGAATACTTTCTTGGATAAAAACACTGAAAGTTCACAAAATATTTCCAAATAGATGGAAGGACGGGTAGTAAAATTGTCTTGGTCATGAGTTGGTTATATATAGCTAACTCTTGGTTAAGAACTTCCAAAATGAATAGATCATTAAGCTGTTGCAGCCAAAGATACAGAGTTCTATGTTACTTGAGAAGATTAATGAAATGGAACAGGCCATTTAGAAGATCAAGTTAAGCCCTCTTTTCTCAGTGGTAGAATCCAAATGAAAGTACCTCCAACAAATTACTTTCTGCCTGCAGTGAATTATCTATCTGCCATCTCTCATAGTAGAAGTCGGATTTTTTTCCCCAAGCAGGTACTCTTCAATTATTATGGACTACAATTCCAAACTTTATGAATCAATATTGAGAGTACCAGGCAGGAAAAGTTGACATATGAGTTCATGGATTAAGAAGTCATCTTCATTTGGTAGGTATCCTACTGAACATGCAACTGTTGAAATATTCTAGTCCAACAATTAGTAGCTGCATAGAGATGTTGCTTGATTACTTCCTCAAATATCTTTATATAACCCAGATCTGAACTCACACGTTTTGAGATTCATATACTATATTTCCAGTTTGCGGGATACTGAATACTATTGGAGCTGTCTGCTACAGCATCTGCTTCCATGGTGTTGCCCATCCCATTACAAACCTCAGATTTGTTTGACTTTGTCAACCAATACCTTGGAGAGAAGTTAGATGAGTGTAGTGACTTGAAACAGAGGCAACAGAGGCAGAATTTGGATTGGCAATGAAGCAACAATTTCAAGCAGATACAAATCTTTTGCCAACTTAAGGACAGGTGGACTTCAAGTGGGGAAATATCCTTAACTATACTGACTCTTAAGAAATTCCTAGACCTTTTTATCATTAAATGTCATAAAAATCTCCCAAAGATTTTTGGATAAAATAGATAAGTTTAAAAATCTCCAAAAGCACAGGACCCAAAGTATAAGGACATACCAGACGAACAAAATGGAAATCTAAGAATATTCTCTTCAATGGAGAGAAAAATAGTTCTAAGAAACTAATTAGATGCTTCAAACAGAAAGCTTGTACCATGTCAATGCCTCAGGTTCATGGAACTCAGTAGGAATTCTGCTGTTTTTCTCATCCACTGGAACTCTCTTACTTTTTGCAATACTTCTTGTGTTCTTTTTCTTTCCTTAAAGAGAGAGGGGGGGCTAAGTAAAATAGCTGTATAAATTGTTTCAATGATGGCACTTAGAATTTTTCATCCAACAGGATTAGTAGATAAGAAAACTAGTAGGTAGGAAAAGAGATTTTTCTGGAGATGGAAGGTAGGCTTTATGATTTAGTTGTAATGCAACAGTATTTTCATTGCTGAATACCCCAGATTCCTATGCATAAGGATATAAAACAAAGAGGTGTTCAGAACTTATCCAGATTGGGTTGATTTGGTTTGAAAGGAAATAATGGAAGACTTCTGGAATACTGGGTACCTTTATTTTATTTACTTATATATTTAGGGTTTTATATATGTTGAAAATGCTTCAGGATAAATGCTTTGGATTGCATGCAAGCACAGCACCTGACAGCTGTTCATTAAATCAGCTGAACCTTTGTTTAAGCTTCGGTGCAAGCATGAAAAAAAATGCTTCAAGGAATTCATTTATTAAAGAGATTGCATCTTTAAGACCCGGTGACAAAGCCTTCTTTGCTGATGGCTTGTTCAGAGTTTTTGAGGGCAGGTTAAGATATGTGAATAAATGTGCTTATTTTAATTTAGCACAAAAAGCCTTTCTCTTTTTAAAGGAGCTAAGCCTTATTGTGAATTAGATGGGAACTGTGCCTGTGAAGGAACGCATGGCATAAAATAATTTCTGGGCTCTAAAGGATCTTTTAAACCTATTTTCAGTCCTAAGAATGGGTATATAAATTGAAATAATAACTACCTTGTTTCCCCGAAAATAAGACCCTGTCTTATATTTTTTTGAACACTGAAATAAGCGCTTGGCCTTATGGTCATACACTCAAATACGTATATGTATATGTATATTTATATGCATATGAAAGTATGTATGTATGTATGTACATATGTATGTATGTACAAAAAGGAAAGAAAACATATATATGTTTTCTGAGGTTTTCGTGGGTGTTTGTATGTAGGTCTTTGATTATTCGGGTTTTCTCCTGTGTAAAATTTTTCTTCTGCAGTTAAAAGGAAGAAACAGCTGTGATCACACATTGCTCCTAGAAGCACGAAGCTGAAAACACCAGCCTGAAGATGATGAATGAGACTTCGTCGAAACCTCGCCAAGACACTTCCAATTTTACGCGGGAGAAAACCCGAATAACCAAAGACCTACATATATACACACACACACACACACACACACACACACACATACACACACACATATATATACATAGAGAGGGGGGGGAGGGAGGGAGAGTGGGGAAGGTCTGAGCAATATGATCACTACAACCACCATGAAAAGATAAGTAAACAGAATACCATTGGTGGAATATGAGTAAATTTTGTATATTCATGGACATTTGCCAACGTATAAAGACACTGGCAAATGTTACTTGGGGAAATAGAACTGGATGTTGTCCATGTTGTTTTCTTCAGAATTTCAGGTTCCATTTTTGACTCATTGTTTTTCTTAGCCACCTTTATGCTTTTTTTCCTTTACTTGGCATGTCAGAACGTTAACAAATTTTTAAATTTTTGTGAATTGGATATTGAGATAAGTTAATAAAACACATCCTATTACTAAACCAACTGGATTTTAAAAACATCTTTCTGATAAGAGAAGGATGGTTTAAATGTATGGATTGATGGGGATATTAATTATGATGATAAAGTAATAGTAAAGTAGAATAATGTTTAAGAATAATAACATCACTATTGACGTGTTTTCTACTTTTCTTTTAAATTTAATCCATATTTTATTATGAACCTCAGCCATTGCCAGATTTTTAATGTTATTCTGTTGGAAGTGTGATTCATTTGATCCCTTCTTAAAAAAAAAAAGCTAACTCTTATTGTGAGTCAGATGGGAAATGTTGAATTGAAGGAACACATAACAAATGCTGTTCTTTGGCAAATCCAGCAGGTTTCGGAACAAGGAGAATAAACGTTTTCAGGGGCATTATAATGCAGCATGTAAGTTGCTCTTGAATTTCAGGAATTAATGCTCCTGAAGACAGGGTGGTAGAGTCCTTTCCCTTACCAATGCCACCTGCTCACTCCGATACTCTGAATGAGAAAACCAGTACTAGTGCAAAGTTTCTAAATTACTGGCAAGACAAGAAAAATCTGTATTGAAAGGAGGAGGTGTATTTTATGGGTCTATTGAACAATAGACTTGCTTTGGTTATTGTAATTATACCACTCTTGTTCAATGTCACAGCTGCTGTGCATTATTATTCATCTGAGTACAATAAAGGAGTCCTTAAAAAGATTCCCTACAATTAGCATGTTGATCAGTGTGTTCTTTACAGCGACAACAGTTTGCTTCCTTATAACCTGGCATTTCTTAAGGAATAGAAATAAGTTATTCACAATGAGCCTTAAAGATGCTTTAAAATCCACAAAGGTACTAGATTTGCTGTTTCTTAACATATTAATATGTTTTTGAAATGGCACCAGGTACACCAAACATTATAACTTTCACAATGTATTGATTTCAGCAAAGGTTACAAATGTGATTTTATTTTGGTAGTTTAGACAGCATTTTTTTCTCTTTGGCTTTTCTCTTCCCTACACTTATCTAATGTACCAGTCTTCCTTTTAGATTCCTTTTAGACTTTTCCTTTTCATGTATAATTTTATTTTATATGTATTTTAGCTTTTTATTGTTTTTGAGCCTTTAATGTATGGATCCTGAGTTGAAATAGAAAGCAATGAAAACCCATCATCACTTTACTGACTATTAAAAGAGGAGAACTCTGCTTTTATCACAGAAACTTGTTACAGGCTACAAAGGCAGTAGATAATTTAACACATTTTGTTAGTAAACAGCTACCAACATATATCCTGCTAGTGATTGTTACCTACTTCCACAAAGATAATGCTGGTCAGTTACTGCTGATACTATTTATTTGATTTCTATATTCTAAATTCAGTTTCAGTTGTTGGCCATTCCCTAGCAACAAGAGACCGTGGAAGACTTTTTCATTTGGGACTAGTGCATTGAATGGGTTCTTGCTACCTGAGGAAACAGATACTTATGAACCATGTAGGACTTTAAAGATTAAGTGCAGCACTTTCAATTACACTTAGCAAACTTTTGAAAATTAGTACAGTGTTTACAAACATATGGTTGAGTCAGCCCTTACCTCTTAGCATGCAGGCTGCTTCCTTCTAGGAGATGTATTGTATTATATTGCTAACTAGGGCATATAAAACCTTTGCCAGCCCAATTCTTGACTACAGTTCATCTGCCTGGAATCCACACTGTATATTGGACATTAATACGATTGAGTGGGTCCAGAGGTACTTCACAAGAAGAGTATTCCACTCCTCTACTCACAATAGAATTCCCTATGCCACCATACTTAACTTTTTGGGCTTGGACAATCTGGAACTGTGCTGCCTGTGGTATGATCTAAGCACAGTACACAAAATTATCTGCTACAATGTCTTACCTGTCAATGACTTCTTCAGCTTCAACCTCAATAATACACGGGCAAAGAATCAGTACAAACTCAAGGTAAACTGCTCCAAACTCGATTGCAGAAAATACGACTTCAGCAACAGAGTGGTCAATGCCTGGAATGCTCTACCTGAGTCCATTGTTACCTGAGTCCATTGTTACATCCTCTAAGCCCCACAACTTCAACCTTAAACTGTCTACTGTGGACCTCACTCCATTCCTAAGAGGTCCATAGAGGGGGCATGCATAAGCGCACCAGTGTGCATACTGCCCCTGTCCTTCTGTCCTCATTTATTTGTATTCATTTCTTTCATTCATATCCATGTTTATATTTATACCTGCTATCTTGTACATGTTTGACAAACTAATAAATACAAATGCAGGTTTTCATACCTATAGGCCATGCATTCCATCTTTAGTTTTTAAGCCTTTGAAAATCCTGGTATGTGTGCTTATGACTCAGATTATTTATTTATTTATTTATTCATTCATTCATTCATTCATTCATTCATTCATTCATTTAATCCTTCTATTTGTAGTAGTGTGCAATAAAATTATCAAGGAGAAGGAAAAGAAGATTTTTAATATCTCTCAGGAGCAAATTGAAATATAAATAAGTATTTATAATAAAACACATTTGGCAAAAGAAGCAAACAATCTTCAGCATTGTTCTTTTTGCATCAAACTACTATACTTGCACTTAGATTTTCTAAGAAGGTCACTTCAGTGTTTTGTTATCTTCCCAAAAGACCTGGGATACATTAAGGAAGAGAGGCATTTCTATAGCTATCCAGGGAGATTCATAGCTATGCTGGGATTTAAATTTGTATTTCCCATATCTTCATTCAGTTCTCTAATCATAGAATCATATTGACTATGTTTCATGTTTTTTTAAAAAATGTATTGTAAACCTATCAGAAAATTTGTTCCTGTGCTAAATCCAAATTATAAATTACCTTAACACACTACTTTAAAGTATTCTACACTTTACCCAGGAATGGCAACATAAACATGTAAACAGATGAAAAAACTCAGTCTTGATTTATTGCCTTGTACCGTCTCACCCCATACTAGGATTGTGAACTTGATAAAGTTATCTTTACTTAATCTAGAATAATAATTTTTAAAACAATAATCAACATAGTCCTTGTTTTGAAGATTTGAATTCAGCAGAAGCCCTGGCTAGAGGATGTGCTCCAGAATATATAATAATAATAATATATGGAGAGTACTCAACTACATCCAATAATTAAATAGCAGCATAACCCATTTATAAAGAAGATTGCATTTATTTGTGTTCAATTTATATGGTTGCCACTCATCAAGTGATTCTTCTAAAATGTTCATCATATATTTGCCTTGAATACCAAGTATGCGCTTAGCTCAGTTATCAATGAATGCAGGCAGACATTCATTATATTTGAAGTAAACGTAGATTTATTAAGATGTTTATAGGATAAGAACTGTATCTTGAAGACAGAGAAAGGAGAGGAAGTTTCCTTTTATCTCTTAAACCTAGAGATTCATTTAACTAATAATAGACCATCTGACAAACAAATACAGGAACAACTATCTCTATTTCTATCTCTAGTACTGAAAATCTGGTAATGAATGCATAAAGGGTAATGAGGACTCTCACAGTTAGCTGTGTCTTTTGAGTAGCAGAAGCCTTTGTCTTGATTCTTTTTCACCTTCAGAGTGTGCAGGATAAAACTAAAAAAATTTCTTTTATGAAATCTGTCACAATGATGTACCATAAAACACAGAACAGCCTATACTTACAGGCACAACATTTCTTGATTTTAATATACCACTTTTTCATTGTACTTCTCAGATACAGAAAAATGTTTTGCTTCAATACTGTGACCTTTGTGGCTAACACACCATGTAGAACTTTATATATCCTACAGAAAGAATACTGCAAAGTAAAGTTTGACAGGACCTTGCCCTTAGGTTAATGTAGAGAGATTCACATTTCCAGGCTAAGTATTCTTCAGCACTTAGATTATTGAATGCTTCAACAATGGGATTCAAAAGATGGCAGGAATTCATGTGTAAAATTTACATATTGAGTGACCATCAGTGTTACACTGTGGCCTGAGGTAAATTATTGTTTGAGTTCAGTGCCAGCTCACAGTGAGTGCAATCTGGGAATGGAAATGTCCTTCACAATTTGAGATCCTTGCTGTCAGTTATGTAAGGAGACTCTTGTTTACGGTTTGCCATTTTTTGACTGGCAATGAGAACTCTTAAATTTGCTTGTCATGATCAGATTAGTCATTTTAAATCAATTCCATGGCCAAATGTTGCAGAACAAATGTATAAAGACATCTTATTTCAAGATCATATGATAATTTGCATTTTCATTATGCTGAAAAGTCTTTAATGGAAATCACAAGGGATGAGTCAAGTTACGCCTACAGTAATCAGTTCCTGTTGGCAAGATTCTCTAGGCTCAGAAAGAAATAGGAAAGGAATTGCCTGAAATTATATATTTAAAAAAAGACCAGATCTGATTAAGAAGTTGGTAATCCTATCCTGAGAATACCCCCATTTTAGGCAACATTATGAAAATATGTGTAAATTTCAGCAAAAATTTATGGGGCAAGGAATGTCATTCTGGAGCATAATGAACTTCGTCACTTATGGAAGTTGTATTGCCCATCCTGAAATAATAAAAAGAGGTTGTATCAAAAGTTTTGATGTTGCTGTTAATAGAAAGTACCTGTATTTATGGTAACTAGTGTAAAGATGGCACAAAGCAGACCTACATTCTATTCTTATAGCCAAACTCAACCGTTTCTCATTAAGGAAGCATTTTTATTATACAGCCTGTTTTCAGTGGTTTTTCAGCTTGTCAACTTGTGGAAGGAAAATGTTTTCTGCCACTTTTAGTAATAGTAATGTTTTTAAGTTCAAATTCTGATTTACATACAATTTTGAGTTAAAGGCAGGAATGGGACTCCAAACTCCATCCCAAAAACAATTACTAATTCAATTTAAGGAAACAGGTCAAATGTACATACAAAAGTGATAAGGACTGCTACAGTAATATATTTATCATATTTCTCAAGTCCTCCTCCTCTTCTATTTTTTAATCTTTCCTCATAGAAAAAAGTAGATGATTCATAAAATTAATAAAATTCTAATATTTGTCTTTTTGGAGGAAAAATACTCTCCTTTCATATACTGGATTTTTAAAATCAATAAATGAAGCAACAAGGAGAAAGTTTCAGTCCATGGGCCTGATTCAAATTAGTTTCCTGTTCTTGTATAAGGAAATTAAAATCAGAAATGAGACTAGTTGGTAAAAACTGTAAGCACCACTTCCCTGTCTGCAGAGTTAGAGGTGTGGATTTTTTTTTAAAGAAAATCTATTTTGACTTAAAAAATGCAGTGCAATATAAAAAATCCTAATTCTTAGCTTAAAATCTAATTATCTTCATCTGAAAATATTTGGCTCAAAATTGTATTTTAATAGAACTATATTTCAAAAACAGTATTTGTTTTATTGGTAATCTATATTGCTATTTTCTTTGATACAAAGAAAATAGCAACATAGATATTGTATCAAGTAAGCCAATGTATATAGTGATACAATGGCTTACTTGATAGGGTTGTTGCTATGAGAATGATTTCTTATTAAATTTGTAATATTTTTAGCACTCTAGTTATAATTCATGTTTGATTTTTAAAGCAATTTACAGTCTTTACTTCACAAAGGCTGTAAATTGCTTCAATTACCAAAATGCATTTCAATTAGAGAACACAAATTATTACTAAATTCAGTAATTAATCTAATTCAATATTCCAGATACAGAGGGATACACAGGACATTGGTTCCCCTATGTTTTAACATACGTCACATCCATTTGTTTACTGATATATGGTAAAAAGGTGTTTCTTTAAGTGAAAACTGTCGTGGCACATTATTTAAATGGAAGATTTTTTTATTTATTTGAAGGGATATATCACATAGTGAGCCTTTTAGAATGAACAAACATGAACATTCAATTTATTTTAATTTATTTTATCACTCCTTCATAGACTATAATATATTTTGCTAATGTCTTAGCAAATAGACCTTCTGCTATTTCCCATGCCTTTTCCCAGATGACTCTAATATCAAAACCAATAAAACTTTGCTGAAAAATCCAAAGCTTTGAAATTGTCCTTTATCGGCAGAAAAAAAACCAAGAATTATTGTCAGACTGTAAATAAAGCAATAGAAATTAAAAGCATATTATACCTAATGTAAGTAAATAAGGAATAGACCAGATCTAAAATAAGATGATTAAAAAGCTGAAGGCATCACAATTGTACAGTTACCAAAAATAGTACTAAAAGGTTAAAAATAAAAGCCCTCCAAAAGTTACACATGCCTGAAACAAAAATGAGATAAGATTAGAGCACCAAATTAACACGAATTCACCTTTTTTCCAATCAATATAAATGAGCTAACTCCTATTAAGGTCAGGTTTCTGCTGACCTCTGTTAATTCAGAACTTAAATATCAGTTAAGAAAATTTTCCCAAAAATTGGATGAGGCAAGAAGCAATAAATCTTAATCCACATCACATAGAAAGTGAGGAGAAAGATCCAGAAGTGACTGTTGTAGGATAATATTGTAGCTTGAATATGTGAATGCTCACAAGAAATAAATCACCTTTGTGATCAAGAAGGGTCAAGGTGAAGAAGGCACCAAAAAGGACAGCCAAAATGTTTAATGGGCAAGAGCAATTCCTTTTCAGCACTATAAAGTTTAGAACCAATTAAGGTAAGAAGAATTCAAGGTATATGTAACTAATATGAGCTAAGAGCTTGATTCTAGCAGAATTTGTAGAAAATAATTAGTACAACGAAACTTCAATTTAATAGTTTCCTGTGTGGTGAACTTCAAATGAAATGGATAAAAGTTCAACCAAAATAAGTTTCCCCCAAACAGCAGCTATTAAGTTTACGTTATTTGCAACAATCTTCTTTATTTGCATAATTGTGTTGTTATGCTAATGACATCATTCATATAATAATAGGTTTATGCAAATCATCACAAATGCAGTAAGCTTCTTTCCTTCTCTCCTTTATTGTATTATTAACGGTGCTCACACCGTTAATGATATTAATTCATATTTTCCGGAACAGCAGATCCAAAACTGTCCCCCTGAACATTTGTTCATTTTTTTCTTTGTATGGCTTGGTTGTTAAAACCTGCAAACAGCCAAAACTAACATTAGAATATCAATATAACACAAACCTTAAACAGTGTTGCAGGATCCACTCTGGGTCGGTCCTCGGGGCCAGAGCTTTAGTTTTCTGAGCTTTCGGAGTCGTGCTGGAGCCCATCCTCAGAGAATTTCTCTCCAGCAGAGTGTGTGCTTTGGGCTGTTCTGCGTGAGGAATTTTATGGTGTCTGTTGTGTGTGGCTTTTAGGGAGACATTGTTGAGCCATTATTGGCATTCTGATTATTATGATTTTGTAAAGTCGAAGAACAGGAAGAAAATATATCCAGTTTACCTAATAGCAGCCAATTTAAGATTCAACCATGATGCCCACTATTTGTGACTGAGGCATCTTACAAAAATGATTTTTTTTAAGGGGATAAAGTGATTGAAGATAAAGGTATAAATGGTTTACAATTTTAGGTGTCTGTACGCTGACTGTGGGTCATTTCCCTTCTATAGTGCATCTGAACTTTCTGGATGTAGCTGACTGGTTACTATTTGATTGTGATACTAAGTGCTAGTCTAATCCAAAAGGGCTCTTTCAATCCTTAAATATTCATAGGACTGTAGCTGTAGGTGGAAATTTCTCTCATTCCTTATATTATGAATAGTGCAATCTCATGAAAGAGCACCCATATTTCATTAAAATGTCTTATGTTACATTATCTTAAATATTTGCCTTTCAAGTTTGCTACCTAAAATCTCTGTACTTACACATTGAGAGATGTTTTTTGGTGGTTGCCATAGCTACAAATTTTTTTCTTATAGAGGTCCATCAAAGTTGAACCTCAACTGGATTGGGGAGGGGAGGTGGGGGGGGGAAGAGAAAGCTGATTGTTAATAATGAGTAGGTAGGTGGCATGAACTGATTTTAATTTATGGGATCTAAACATTCCAGACATCTTTTTTACCTTCCAGTGTTTTGTTCAAAATAATTATAATCATCCTTGATTGACAAATTGCATTAAAGATAGCTTCCTTCAAATCAAGCTGAACTCTTGGTGACTTCATGGACACAGTTTCTTGGCAAGAGCAGCAGTTTACTGTTTCCTTATTTACAGGATGCTTTAAGAATATCACTCAGGTCTATACCTTGGTATTCTCTGGAAATCTGCAATCCAAGAACTTGGCCCAACTCTGGCCCAGAGAAGACTGGCCAGATAAGATCCTTAAACAATGAATGGAAACAATATAAACAGATAAATATTGAACAGTCTTGCTTCTAAATAACAACAAATAACTGAAACACAATTGGATAAGAATAACTCCAATTTCTAGATGCTTGGCAAAAAATAAGGGAAATGAAGTAAAGTATGGTAAATTGTTTAGTTACTTAAAGTTGATTATGGTCATAGATCAGAATCTGGCAATTTTTGTTCATTTGTTTTCCCTTGAGAATGTTGATGGTGTAAGTTTCTTGACAGTCACAATTCACAGGGAAATAAATTATCTGCTGAAAGTACAAATAGTGTCTGTATTCTTCTATATCAGTGTTTCTTAATCTTGACAATTTAAGCTATGTGGGCTTCAACTCTCAGAATTCCCCAATCCAGCATGAGGCATTGGCTGTCTCTATTCCAATATTTGAGGGGCTGCCACAAAGAAGAGGGGCGTGACCTATTTTCCAAAGCACCAAAAGGCTAGACAAGAATCAATGGAGGGAAACTAATAAAGGAGAGAAGCAACCTAGAACTAAGGAGAAATTTCCTGAGAGTTAGAATAATTAATCAGTGGAATACCTGGAGGTTTTTAAAGAAGAAATAGGACAACCATCTGTCTGAAGTGGTATAGGGATGTGATGGTGGCACACAGCACCCTCTCTGATGGCATGTGAGCCATTGCCCCAGTTCAGCTTTGCTGCACATGCATGCGTGCCACCTGCTGGCCAACTGGTCTTTGGGGTTCTGCTGCACATGCTGGGAGGGGAGCAGGGCACATGTGGGAGCCTGTGTACATGCATGGGGAGCAGGGCACGGGTGGGTGCGCGCTCATGCACGGGGGCCACGTGCATTTTGGGGTTTCTCACACACTTTTGTGAAAAGGTTAGCCATCACTGGTATAGGGTTTCCTTCCTGAGCATAAGGTTGGACTAGAAAATTTCCAAGGTCCCTTCCAACTTTGCTATTTTGATTCTGATTCCTTTTTTGTATTGGCATTCAAAACCTAATTAAATCCAGATGATTAGAAAGGAATTGTTGGAGATACAATTCCAGGATGTAAACACATTGCACATTTTGTCCAATTGACCAGCATAAGCATTACAAACAAAGATAGTAAACAAGGTGTATAGATTTTGTTCACTTCTTTTTCTGCTCTTCTTTTCCTTGACTGGAAAGATTTATATTGTAAGCCCCTTCCTATAAAAATATTTTAAGGTAAGGTAACATCTTTTCTTCTTTGCCTTTTTTCCATTATGATAATGACAATAAGCAAAAAATATTCAGAGATGCAGACTTTCTCCCAGAGCATGTAACTCCCTAATAAACTTGACATATTCCTTTGGAGTTTAAACTAGATATTCATGATGAGCTTGGCTTTACTTAATTTTGCATGGTCTGCTAAATATGCTAAACCGATAAATGAAGTAGAAGAATCCATACAGAAGTTAGTCAAACATTGCCCTACAGCAGTATTTCTCAGTCTTGGCAATTTTAAGAAAAGTCGATTTCAGCTCCCAGAATTCCCCAACCACCATGCTAGACAAGGAAACCCGGGAGCTGAAGTCCACATGTCTTAAAGTTGCCAAGGCTGAGAAACATGATCTACAGGAATTGCATTAGCCAAGTCCAAGGGAATCTACAAAATGCACAATAAAATAAAGTAAAAGACATAATAAAAACGAAACAAAAATAGATTTTATTTATTTTACTATAAATTTTGCTCATTAGAATTTATAACTGTCCAATATCCAAAACTTTCTGGGCAGTTTATAATCAAACAGATTAAAATGTCATCTGAATCAAAACATAATCAACCAATGGAACAGATTGCCTTCAGAAGTTGTGGGAGCTTCATCACTGGAAGCTTTCAAGAAGAGACTGGATAGCCATCTGTCAGAAATGATGTAGGGTCTCTTGCTTGGGTGAGGGATTGGACTAGATGACCTCCAAGGTCCCTTCCAACTCTTAATTAATCTGTTAATTAATTAATAATGTACACTGATATCAAAACGTATAAAAATGTATGTTAGGTGCAAAATGAAATAGTGCAAGTCATTCAAAAACTAAGAATTAAATTAATTAAAAAACAATTAAAACTCATTTATTTATTTGTTTGTTTGTTTGTTTAAATTTGTATACCGCCCTTCTCCTCAGGGCAGTGAACAGCCAGAAATTAAAAAAAAGATTTTACAAAAGTTAAAAGAATTTTAAGAACAATTAATATAAAATTTGGCCCATAAATTTAAAACAGTTCAATTTAAATTTAATATCAGTTCTAAAAATTTACCATGGGATCAGGCCAGTCCGGCTAACTGGAAAAAGTGAGTTTTTAAGGCCCAACGAAAAGTCCGGAGGTCGGAGATCATTCGCAACTCTGGAGGAAGGTCGTTCCAGAGGGTGGGAGCTACCACAGAGAAGGCTCTCCCCCTGGGGGTCACCAAATGACATTGTCTGGCTGACGGCACCCTAAGGAGGCCCTCTCTGTGGGAGCGAACTGGCCGGTGGGAGGCAATTGGTGGCAGAATTATAAAGCCTGGGAAAATAAAAGGGCTTTTATCTGACACTTAATGTGTCAGTCAAATCCCTGAGTGGTTTAGAATAAAGCACAGTAAAAAAAAATACAATTTGAATAACAACATGTAAAACAAAATGCTAAATTAAAACACCATATAAAGTAGGCAGATGCAAAGTGGTCATTCAAATATCATTAAAATACAATGAAAGGCAGTTTTCCCCTGGGAAAATGAAAACATCTTCACTTGGCACTGAAATGATGCTAATGTGGGCCTCAATTAAGCCTCTCTGGGGTGACTAAATGGGGTGTCACCACAAAGAAGCTCTGTCTCTCATAAAGGCCCATCTCCTCTCCTTTGATGAAGGAAGGACCTGGAAAAGGCCTTGCTGGATGATCTTAAAGGTTGGGAAGGTACACATAAGGAGAAGGCACTCTTTTGGGTAACCTGATATTAAGATACTTATGGTTTTTAACATCAAAAACGGAACTTTGAATTTAGTCAATAAACAGATTATCTACCAGTATAGATGGCAAAGAACTGATATAATAGGTCACATCAATAAGCCCCAGTGAACAGATTAGTCACTCTTTCCTGAGCTTAATTTTCCAAGCAGCCCACCACATAAAACATATAATCCAGCCAGAAAGTCAATAATATGAACAACTGTTGCAAGGTTGTCTCTATCCAACTAAGGCCACAAATATTAAATTAGCCAAGCTATTAAAAGGCACTTTATGCCTTCAAGGTACCTGGGTCTGTAAACTGGCTCCTTTAGATTGAGCGAGACGTCTTCTGGGATAGGTGGGGCACCACTCAACTGGACAGATGCATTACCCACAAATAGTAGTTAACTAGATTGAGTCTCCATTATCTTATTTGAGTACTGGTTCAGAATACCAAGATCTTAACCATTAGATTAAAAAGAGCAGTAGATAGTAGAGGGCATCATGTATATAATGATGACTCCTCAGCTCATATCCTCAAATAATCTCCCCCAGTAGTTTTATGTAGAAGTTTAAGAGAATATGGAATAAAAGAGAGCCATAATCCAATTATAGAAAAGTAATCCGGTACCACCTTCAGGAAACAGTCATCTAAGTAGAAGTGAAACCACTATATCAGTGCCTCCCACTTTGCATAACTTTTGTGGAATGCTTCTTGGCCATCACATCCTAAAATCTACACAAGACTTATTTTGGAAAAGACTTTGACAGCTGTCTATTTGATAGTTGTCACTACATTCTGTGATGACAAATTCCATAGTTTGAAAATTATTCCTTTCTTATAAGTCCTGATTCTCTTAACTTTTAGTTTCTCTGGGTACAGGTAACCCAGACTCTCGTATTACAGGAGATGAAGATAAATACTTCCACATTTTGCATAATTTTCTCTCTCTCTCTCTCTCTCTCTCTCTCTCTCTCTCTCTCTCTCTCTCTCTCTCTCTCTCTCTCTCTTTAAAAAAACTTCCCATTAATAAGCCACAGCTCTAGGACTTGCTTAGGATATGACTCATCCATCTGATAACCTAATCATTTTGGACTGGACTTCCAATTTTTCCAGTGATCCATGGCTATATAATGTGGGGCAAACAATTTTGGTCTGATTGCAAGGCAAATTTTGGAAGATTTCAAGTCTGATTTCAAGGCAAGACTAATTCATTAAAAAGTATAATTTAATCCCGAAGGGCATCAAAGTAGAATAGTCACAAGTAATCTCTCAAAAGAATCCATATATTTCTATTCATTTTATGCTGCCAGAGAGTTGTGTTGCATCAAAATCTGTAATCTTGATTAATAGTTCAGCAATGCATATGTGCATCTTTACAATTGGTTTCCCATTTCTCACAGGGAATTTACACTATACAAATATTTGCTTTTGAAGTATGCAAGAAAATGACAGCTTTATGGTGGACTAAAAATGTCAGGAGACTGAGTGAAATTTATTCCCCAAAGTCCTTCTGGCATGCCACCAAGGCATTTGTTTTGGATCATTTCATAAAAAATAAAATATTATTTAGGCAAATCAATCATGCATGACTGAATCTAATGAAATATTTTGCTTAAATTAGGAAGACATCATAATGAAGTGAAAGCAAATAATTAAATGCTGATATTGCTTGAAAAGTTTCAATGTATCAGATGGCAGATATGGTATGTTGATGGGTAGGTAGATAAACCAAGAAATGCTTAAAGATTTGAAGATACATTGCCAAAACGGGAGCCTGGATAGCTCTGCAGACTAAGCACCCTTATTAACATCCAGCTGTCTGCAATTACTCCATGTTCGAATCTCACCAGGCTCAAGGTTGACTCAGCCTTCTATCCTTTCTAAGGTAGGTAAATTGAGGACCCAGTTTGTGGGGGCAATAAGCTGACTTTGTATAAATATACAAAAATATGAAGGCTATTGCTTAACACATTGTAAGCCGCCCTGAGTCTTTGGAGAAGGGCGGCATATAAATCAAATTTTTAAAAAAGTTCATTGATGGTTCTGTTACTATAACAGTACCAACTGCTTGGCTGGTAATAGTTGATCAAAGAGTATCCTCTTTTGGTGATCAGGAAATGCACATTCACTTTCATGGCATATGTGCTCTGAATAGGGTCTTCCTGGAGATCCACCCACCTTGATAGGATTAAGGAAGGCCTTAAAAATCTGGCTGTTCTCCTAGGTTCTGGAGTTGGGTGGTGCCAAAATCACAATAAATGAATAAATTGCAGGCAATATCTACCAATATTGGTAGATATATTGTATATCTACCATATATCTACCAATATCTATGTTCTTATTTCTCACAATGCTTCAAAGACAGCATTGTTCTTGGAAATTGTGGAAAATTAAAAATTGCATTGAAATGATTTGTCATAATCTACAAATTCTGTTGAATTAGATTATAGACCCACCTGAGATGAAATTCTTGGTGTCAGGTGCAAACAATCTGACTGACTTGTGAGTATTGAAAGTCAGTAACTTTATTGTTTACCACCTATTTTACAAGAACCTCCTGACCGCTTGCCTTCCCCTGGCAATAACTAGATAAGATTTCATGGATCTTGGAAGAAGTCAAGTTTATGCAACTTTCAGCTGTGTGAAAACTCCAAGCTAGGCCCTTGCTTAACCCCTCCTTCCAGCCTAGCTGGCAGTTTTCCAACACTTGGGGCGGCACTAAGTTTTAGGACCAGTGGTGGGATTCAGCCAGTTCGCACCACTTTGGGAGAACCAATTGTTAATTTTCTGAGCAGTTTGGCAAACTGGTTATTGGAAGAAATCATTAGGGAAGAGAACCGGTTGTTAAATTACTTGAATCCCACCACTGCTTGGGACCATTTGAGAACCACTCTCACTTGGAAGGGGAAAATCCAGACTTGGACTTTATATCACACACCCTATATAAGAAACATGCTACTGAGAAAAACAGAATGTTGAAAGCATGGTTGGAAAGGCTATGGATCTGAAAAGTTAAAAGCCCTTCCAATTTGCCATCACTCAAGGGCAAGAAATATTTAAATCAGTTGTTAAAATGCAACTAGAATAGGTCATGGAGATATGTATCTCCACTAGCAGAAAAGAAATCAAGATTGTGCAGCTTGTCTAGATACAGCCCACAGAGAAATTCTACCTTGAAAAGAGCAGTCCTTGTTATAAACTAGGTTTGCCTAACTATCTCAGGTAAATGTATACAGTAAATAAGAGGATACTTGGAACAGTAGGCGGCTAGGAAGATAATATGATCTTTTCTCTCTGCCACTCTGGCAAGCAATATAATTAGGAGACACAACATCTCTCAAGCAGTATTTTCTATTATCTTCCCGATTTTCTATTACATTGATCTGCTTACTGGAAGCTAAGGTATAATGGCTCAAGCAATCAATATCGGAACAAGAACGGTGGGAAAAATGAGATAATAGGAAAAACTTTTCTTAACGTCTTAAAATTGAAATTGTGAAACCTCCTAAATATAGCATATATATAGGGACTATATATATACAGTCAATCTCTCTCTCTCTCTCTCTCTCTCTCTCTCTCTCTCTCTCTCTCTCTCTCTCTCTCTCTCTCTCTCTCTCTCTCTCTATATATATATATATATATATATAATTTTATTTTCGTAGGTCTTTATGTGTATCTTTCTTTATGCCAGGGATTTTCCTACGTATATTAAGATGTTTCATGGCCTAATTTTCGGTGAAATCTCAATTCACCAGCTTTTAGGCCTTTTTAAATATTACAGCAGCTATATGCTATCTGTTTGAGTTTATGTGGGAGACTAGAATGGACCCATTTCTGCCTCATTAGGCTTTGTCAACTAGCCACACCCATTTTTCTTAATTCTGCCCTGTAACAGTCAAATATTTATTATTTGGGTCCATTCTAGTCTCCCACATAAACTCAAACAGATAGCATATAGCTGCTGTAATATTTAAAAAGGCCTAAAAGCTGGTGAATTGAGATTTCACCGAAAATTAGGCCATGAAACATCTTAATATACGTAGGAAAATCCCTGGCATAAAGAAAGATACATATATATATATATGTTTTCTGAGGTTTTCGCGGGTGTTTGTATGTAGGTCTTTGGTTATTCCCGCGTAGAATTGGAAGTATCTTGGCGACGTTTTGACGAAGTCTCATTCGTCATCTTCAGGCTGGTGTTCTCGGCTTCATGCTTCCAGGAGCAATGTGAGATTGCAGCTGTCCCTTCCTTTTAACTGCTAGTGGGGGTGGGAGCTGATTGGGTGGGAGCTTGGCTGTGTTCTGATTGGGTGGAGGTGTGTTCTGATTGGTTAGGGGCTTGGCTGTGCTCTGATTGGATGGGTTGGTTGTGCTCTGATTGGCTGGGGGGGGTGTTCTGTTTGGGTGGGGGCTTGGTTGTGCTCGGCTTAGTCTGAGTTGCAGTGATCTGTCCCCCCCCTTCAGAGACCCACAAAAACACAGCCAGCCGAGGGTTAAGACTCACTTGGCACACTCTGCAGTTCTTATCTCAACCTTGGCAGCGATATGTACACCGTCTGCCAAGGACTTTATTGGTTTACACAAACAAGAAAATCACCTACGTAGCTTTGCCGTTCATCCAGCTTCCAAGACTACGAGGTTGCTCCGTTTGTTTAGCTGTGCAGTTAGCTTTGTTCGTCACGAACTTCGTGACCCATTGTACTGTCTTAAATAGATATGCTTCTGGGTGTGGTCCAGTGAGTCATGGATCCTATGACTCCAATCCAATGACTCAGGATTTCCTCATACGCCGCAGCTGCAGTACCCTTTTCTCTCGCCTTCTTTGGCGTGCGTCCAGGAATGACGTCTCTCCCTCACTCTCATCTGAGACACCTGTTTCCCCACTACTTGGCTCTCTTTCAGCTGGCACCTGAGCCGGTGCCAGAGGGGGAGGGCTGGGAGATCTGGCTGGCTCCTCTTCCTCCTGCTCAGAGTTGCCTTCCTCCAAAGGGATAGGCTCAGAGGACGGGGCCACAACACTATCCCCCACCGCAGGGCCCTTCCCCCGGGTCTGACGGTCGGGATGGGGTCGGGACGGGAACTGTTCGTGGAAAGTCCGCACCAGGTCAGGGGCCTGAACGGCAGATGCGTCCACCCAGGTGAAATCCTCGGCCCCGTACCCTTTCCAAGCGATGAGGTATTGGAAGCGCCCCTTCAGCCAACGGGAGTCCCGAATACTGTCCACCTCATACGTCGAGGCGTCGTCCTCGTCGGCTGCGGCTGGGGGGGCAGGCGGCGGCGGGCGGCGGAGACGGCTAGTGGGAGTCTCAGGGACCAGGAGGGACCGATGAAAAACGGGGTGGAGCCGCATGGAGCGGGGTAGAGTCAACCGATAGGCCACCGGGTTGATGACCGCCTCGATGGGGAAGGGACCGATAAAGCGGTGGGCCAGTTTCCTCACCGGCTGGTCCGTGGGGAGGTGTTTCGTGGACAGCCACACCCGATCTCCAACTTCCAGCGGTGGCGTCGCCCGGCGGCCGCGATCGGCGAACCGTTTATAGTCCTCTTTCGCCCGGATCAGCTGCCGCCGCACCAGTTGCTGCACCGCCTGCAGCTCCGAGAGGAAGTCCCGGGTCTCAGGAACAGGGGAGTCCATGATGGTCAACGGAAAAAAACGTGGATGGTACCCGACGTTGGCATGGAACGGTGTCATCTGGGTGGAGGTATGTTGGGAGTTGTTAAAAGCGAACTCCGCCAGGGGAAGGTACTCGGCCCAGTTGTCCTGCTGCTGGTTGACAAAACAGCGGAGGTACTGCTCCAGTATGCCAATGACCTTCTCCGTGCCCCCGTCAGTCTCCGGGTGGTGTGATGACGACAGGCACACCTGCACCTCCAGCGCAGCCATCAGGCTTTTCCAGAAGCGGGCCGTGAACTGGGCCCCGCGATCCGAAACCACCCGGTCCGGCAGGCCGTGGAGGCGGAAGATGTGTTGCAGGAACAGGCGAGCCGTGGTACGAGCTGAGGGCAGGCCGCGGCACGGGATGAAATGTGCCATCTTCGTGAGCGCATCCACCACCACGAGGACGGTCGTGAACGTAGCGGACAGGGGCAGGTCAGTCAGGAAGTCCATGGAGATGGCTCCCCACGGTCTCTCCGGTGTCGGCAGCGGCTGGAGGAGTCCAGGAGGGGGGCCGGACGCGGCTTTGGCCTGTCGGCATGGCACACAGGACGTCACGTAGGCGTGCACGTCGTGCCGTACCCGAGGCCACCAAAAAGTCCGCGTCACTAGGTTCAAGGTCTTAAAGAAGCCGAAGTGCCCCGCCGCGGGGTTGTCATGGCACTGGTTCATGACGAGGGCTCGGAGCGGACTTGTGGGCACGTACAGCCGACCCCGGTGCCTGAGCAAGCCCTCCTCCACGGTCCATGGGGACGCGGGGCCGACGTCCGCTCTCCGCTGCTGCGACCAGTCGTCCCGTCGCTGCGCTTCCAGCACCTGAGTCCGCAGGTCCACCGGTTCCTGGACCGCGGCCAAGGAGTCCGCTGGCAGCACCGTCCGGGGGGAAAGGGAGTCCTTTGGGCAAAAGTATTCCGGCTTACGGGATAGCGCGTCCGCCCTCTGGTTGAGGTGGCTCGGAATGTATGTGACGTGGAAGTTGAACCGGGCGAAAAACAACGACCACCGGATCTGCCGCTGGTTCAAATTCCTGGCCGTGGTGAGGTGCTCCAGGTTCCGATGGTCCGTCCGCACCTCCACCTGGTGTCGGGCCCCCTCGAGGTGATGTCGCCAAGCCTCGAACGCGGCCTTGATAGCCAGCAACTCCTTTTCCCAGATGGTGTAGTTGCGCTCGGAAGGAGTGAGTTTCCGGGAGTAGTAAGCGCAGGGAAAAAGAGTGCCACCATCCACCGGAGCCTGTAGCAGCACCGCTCCAATCGCCACGTTGGACGCGTCTGTCTCAACCACGAACGGACGGTGTGGATCGGGGTGCCTCAGGACCGGCTCCGTGACAAAGGCCTGCTTGAGAACCTCGAAGGCCTGCTGCTGCGGGGGCCCCCACTGGAACGGAACCTTCTTCCGAAGGAGCTGGGTCAACGGCACGGTCAGGGTGGCAAAGCCCGGGATGAAGGTCCGGTAGTAGTTGGCGAATCCCAACAGACGCTGGACGTCCTTCACCCGACGCGGGGGTTCCCAACTGCGCAAGGCCGCCACCTTGTGTGGGTCCATCGCGATGCCCTCGGGGGTGATGATGTGCCCGAGGAACTCTATGGAAGTCTGGAAGAAGTAACATTTCTCCAACTTCGCATAGAGCTGGTGCTCCCGCAGGCGCTGCAGGACCTGGCAGACATGCTGGAGGTGACTCTCCGGGGTCCGGGAATAGATCAAAATATCATCCAGGTAGATCACCACGAACCGATCCAGCATGTCCCGGAACACGTCGTTCATCAAGTGCTGGAAGACCGCGGGGGCGTTGGTCAACCCGAACGGCATGACGGTATATTCAAAGTGTCCGTATCGGGTGCCAAATGCCGTCTTCCACTCGTCCCCCTCTCGCATCCGCACCAGGTTGTAGGCTCCCCGGAGGTCGAGCTTGGTGAAAATCGAGGCCTCCCGCAACCTCTCCATCAGCTCCGGGATCAGCGGCAGGGGATAGCGATTCCGTACCGTGATGGCATTCAAGCGCCGGTAGTCGCAACACAGGCGCAAGTCCCCCGTCTTCTTTTTCACGAAGAGGACTGGGGCCGAGAGCGGGGAGGTCGAAGGCCGGATGAACCCACGGGCCAGGTTCTTGTCCAGAAAGTCCCGTAAGGCGGCCAGCTCGGGCTCCGACATGGAGTACAGGCGTCCCGAGGGCAGGGGCGCGTTGGGCATCAAGTCCACCGCGCAGTCGTAGGGTCGGTGCGGGGGCAAGCGATCCGCCTCCTTCTCGCTGAACACGTCGGCGAAGGATGTCAGCTCCGGAGGCAAGGAGACGTTCGGGGCAGAGACGTCCTGGCCGGCACAGGTGTGGCGAAGGTGGTCGACACACTGCAGGCTGGGGAACGAGATGGCATTTCTCGACCACGCCACCTGAGGGTCGTGCGCCCGAAGCCAGGCCATCCCCAGGACCAAGGGGAAGTGCAGGTCCGCCGTCACATAAAACTGGATCGCCTCCTCATGGTTCCCAATGGCAAGGCGCAAGGGCTGAGTAGCGAAGTTGATGGGCCCCGCCACAAGTTCCCGCCCATCAATAGTTTCGACCCTCAACGGAGGGTCCACTGGAACCAAGGGAACCTTGTAATGGGCCACAAAGGCCTGGTCCATAAAGTTCGTGGTGGCCCCCGAGTCCACCAGCGCGTGCGCCTGGAGCCCCTCCGACCGGTTAGCCAACAACACCCGGGTGTTCAAAATCAGGTGCCGAGGGGGCTCACAGTCCACAGCCGCCGCCTCCGGCGGGGCATGGTCACCTGCCTGACCCAGAGTTTCCCCTAGGCCAGGCCTGACCCGTTTCCCGGCTGGTCACGCCGAGGCTCCGGAACAGGCTTGAGCGATCCACTCCGCTTCCGGGGACACGAGGCGGCGAAATGTCCAGCCTCGCCGCAATAGAGGCACAACCCCCCTTGGCGTCTCCGCATCCGCTCCTGGGCCGTCAGTTGAGGTCTGGCTGCTCCGAGCTCCATGGGCTCCTCAGCCGTCGCCACCAAACGCGGTACGGTCCGGGGCGCTGTTGGTACGAAACGCGGGGGTGCCGGCACTGTCGGTGGTTCCGGAAGAGCCCTACGGGGCCGTCGCCGTTGTAGGCGGGCATCGATGCGCAGGCATTGGGTCACCAGCGTGTCCAGGGTCTGTGGCGCCTCCACCCGAACCAGCTCGTCCTGCATCTCATCGCAGAGGCCGTCCTGGAAGGCATCCATCAGCGCCGCCTCATTCCAGGCCGAATCCTGGCCTAGCAATCGGAACTCCGCAATATAGTCCTGCAGGGGGCGCTTGCCTTGGCGGAGGTCTTTGATGCGCCTCGCTGCCGTCTGCACCCGGAGGGGGTCCTCAAACATGGTGCGCAGGTGTTGCAAAAAGCCCTGATAGTCCAGAAGCAAGGGGCTGTCTTGCAGCAACAGGGGCGTGGCCCATCGGGCGGCAGTGCCAGAGAGGGAGCTGATAATAAAAGCCACCCGAACCCGGTCATCCGGAAAATCCTCCGGCCGCATTGCCATGTACAGCTGGCACTGTCCCAAGAAGGCCGGGAACATTTCCTGCTGTCCAGAAAACTTATCTGGCATGTTCACTGGGCATCTTGGACGGGGAAGGGGAGCAGGTGGAGCTGCTACAGGAGCATTTCCCAAAGCAAGTTGTGCAGTTAGCTGTGCTACTTGCTGTTGCAGAAGTTGATTGGCCTCCAGCATCTGCTGTACCTGCTGCTGCAGCTGTTGGTCCATCGTGGGTTAACGATGGAGTTTTGGGTGACGAACAAGATGATCTGTCCCCCCCCTTCAGAGACCCACAAAAACACAGCCAGCCGAGGGTTAAGACTCACTTGGCACACTCTGCAGTTCTTATCTCAACCTTGGCAGCGATATGTACACCGTCTGCCAAGGACTTTATTGGTTTACACAAACAAGAAAATCACCTACGTAGCTTTGCCGTTCATCCAGCTTCCAAGACTACGAGGTTGCTCCGTTTGTTTAGCTGTGCAGTTAGCTTTGTTCGTCACGAACTTCGTGACCCATTGTACTGTCTTAAATAGATATGCTTCTGGGTGTGGTCCAGTGAGTCATGGATCCTATGACTCCAATCCAATGACTCAGGATTTCCTCATACGCCGCAGCTGCAGTACCCTTTTCTCTCGCCTTCTTTGGCGTGCGTCCAGGAATGACGTCTCTCCCTCACTCTCATCTGAGACACCTGTTTCCCCATTACTTGGCTCTCTTTCAGCTGGCACCTGAGCCGGTGCCAGAGGGGGAGGGCTGGGAGATCTGGCTGGCTCCTCTTCCTCCTGCTCAGAGTTGCCTTCCTCCAAAGGGATAGGCTCAGAGGACGGGGCCACAACATGCAGGGGGATTTGAGCTGGTGAGCTGCGTTGTTGTTGTTTGGTTTGAGTCTGCTTTCTGCGTGGATGTGTGGTGGTGACATCCTGTGTGGCTTTTGTGAGTGTGGGTCTGGTGTCATTCATCGTGTTAGGGACTATATATATACAGTCAATCTCTCTCTCTCTCTCTCTCTCTCTCTCTCTCTCTCTCTCTCTCTCTCTCTCTCTCTCTCTCTCTCTCTCTCTAGAGAGAGAGAGGGGGGGGATTTGAGAGAGATGGACTGGCCAAGGTTACCCAGCTGGCTTTGTGCCCAAGGTGGGACTAGAACTCACAATCTTCCAGTTTCTAGCCTGGTGCCTTAATCACAACACTAAACTGGCTGTTCTCCAGAGGTGGTATTCAGCAGGTTCTGACCAGTTCTGAAGAATTGGCAATGGAAATTTTGAGTAGTTCGGAGAACCGGTAAATACCACCTCTGACTGGCCCTGCCCCATCTATTCTCTGCCTCTGAAATGGAGATTTTGCAGTAATCTTCCCCTGGAGTGGGGAGGGACTGGAGATTTTACAGTATCCTTCCCCTACCACGCCCACCAAGCCATGCCCACAGAACGGGTAGTAAGATATTTTGAATCCCACCACTGCTGCTCTTTCTACTTTTACAGAATGTATATTGTGAGGGATACTTTGACCACCAGGAGGCACAACATGACTGATTTCACCTTTGTTCAGATACAGATAGTTGGATATTATCCTATGGGTTTCTAACCCTTGAATTGAATTAGAGACCTTTGCCCTTTTAGATGATTATATACAAAATATTGGTTTTAGGAGTTGTCCAAGTCCCGGAACTCAGCAGATGCTAGAAGAGCTATCTAGAAGCACTATCAGATAGAATACACAGACCACTGGGATCTGGATGGTGATACAAAATTTCATTATGGAAAACGGACCCTAAAGGTTAGACTGTCACAAATATCATGTAATAAACTTTTCTGAAGCATTTTATGGAAGAGTGAATGAGGAATGTATTGAAAGAAAAGGAAAAAGAGAGAAAGACATTTTTATTACCTCCTTTCAAAATGGCTTAAGGAAGAATGTTTATTGATATTTCTGTTGCTAAGCTTTGGGTATATTAATTATTAATGCTTAGATCATGTTCTGAAGAATTCGGGAACAGCTATTTATAAAGATGATTGGAAAACACAGGGACAGATTGTCATCCGGATTATTAAATTATGCAAAAAGGAGGGGAGATGGGCATTGTGAGGTGGTATCAGCGTAATTTTGCCTCTTATTATGAGCAAATATCAAGAATATTATTTTTTACATCGTGTCTATGTAAATGTATGCAAACTTTGATTCATGAAAATAAAATTCTTTTGCTGTTTATATTTACTATGAAAATAACAACTGGAAAATAATTTATTGGGAAAAAAATAAATCTCACATATTCCACAATACTGTACAATCCTATCATACGTTTGACTAGCATTGGTATAAAGCACAGGCAGGTAGGATGTCAAATCTCATGCACTGAGGAGGAATCTGTGCAGATTGGTAAGAAGTTGGTAGTATAATTTCTTCTCCAAGCTGTCTTCTCAGGAATCTGCATGCCCTACCCCATGTGACCCTGTTAATTGTGTGAGTCCCTTTGCTCCCTCTAAGAACCATTAGAACATAATCATTGTATTGCTAAGGCTTGCTTTGGCCAACTGGCCTTACCAGACCTGGTGTGAGATCTAATTTGGGATTCTTTCTGCCATGGGCTACTGCTTCATCTCAGTCTCTCACAGGAAGTCCCAGCCCATCTGGCATCCTCTATTGCCACCAGGGCCAATGTTAACTCATCAAAGGGTTAACTAGGTCTACACTGCTGACCCTTTTCAGTAAGCTGTACAATCCTCCCATTAGGAAAGAATAAATACATGATCTGTATGAAGAAGTAATTAAATAGGATGTGCTTTAATATAATGAAAAGAATTGTATTATTGTGCTATTCATATTGTGGAAAATACGGAAAAAAATGCTTGGTAGAATGATGGAATGAAAATATGCATATAAGAGAGTGAGTGCTAAAAAATTGAGGATGAAAGACATTGTATATACTGTGTACATAGAGAACAAGGTAAGTCGGAAGAATGCAATCGAAGAAAGGAAGTAATGAGAGGAAGATCACAGGAGAAAAGAAAATGCAAAGGTGACTTTGGAAATGAGTCAAAAGGGTCCAAAAAAGGAGCCTCCTATAGAATCAGGAAAAATTAAAAAATGAAAATAATGAAATGATTTAGGATGAAACTAAAAGAGAGAAATGCTGGAAGAGGTATGTTAGAGATTTATATGGGAATTATAATAAATATGTTAAAAAAAACAGAACTGAAATGAATGTTTTAAATGTTAATATCTGAGAAGAAATAGACCAAGAAGTCATAGATGCTGTTAAAATGTTGAAAAATGGTAAAGCTAGAGATGTAGGTAGTGTGAGTGATATAAAGGGAGAAAATATAAAATATGGACATGTTTTGTTTATGGAGTGGTGTGCAATATGTTTAATGTTTGAGTGAAGACTACATCTGCATGTCACAAGTAAAAGAATTATATTATTCTCCTTTAAAAGTAAAAAGAGAAATGCAAGAACTATAGTAGGATTAGTTAAGTATGTCTGGGAAAGCATTTAGCAAAACTGTTTGTTGCAGAGGTTGGAAATGTGACATGACAGAGGTTTGACTGGATATGTCAAAAGTACAATATTAACTAGGTAGCATCAACTCATGGTGAATTTATGACAACAATGCAGATAAACCTTTCATATCAAGGTTCATTCCATAATCCCAAAGTGGTTGTCACCTATCTGCTCTAACACAGAATTGAGAGTTTCTGCTTGTGGTAAATGACAGAATGACTACAGCTATTGCTGCAAATTGATGGATTGCATTTGTAACAAGATGTGTCATCTCCAAAGTCTGGTTATGGATGCATTTAATTAAAAGCCATTCATGAAGATGGAAAACATTAACCCCTTAAGGAAAACTGTGCCATCATCAAGGGAAGTAACAAAATTCCTAAATTCCCTTTGAACTGTTAGAATTAATTTGATCTATTCTATTATTCTCAGCATACAGTATCTTTCTGGGTATTATTTATAGAAAGAGCAAATTAATGTATTACTGTAGCAGAATCATGTGGAGAACAGATAAAAGTCTTAGCCCAATTAGTTACAAAACTTGATTCATATATTTATCAATGGATCCATGCTCTAATTTGGCACAATCTCTTCACGCAATTCAGAGTACTTTTTAATGTCCCTCAGAAGTGGGAATTGAGACTTCAGTTTCCTGATTCAAAATTTTCTATGAAGCATATCCAATGCGTTGTTCAGAAGCTTAAGATGCTAGATAGCCAGACAGCCCGAGTTTGTCCAAAAATCTATTTTTTTTAAAAAAAAAGTGCTATCTTTTGGTGTTTGCCAATGCACTAAAATATCTTAGAAAGTGACAGGTCTGCCTGCCCACAAATGAAACTACACTTTCAATCACCTTACACAAGTTTCTTGTCCCAATACAACATCTTGTGGATCATGGAAGGAACACGAGAATAAAGTTGTATTTATTGATTTTCTCACTGTTTCATATTATCCACTCTAGAAGTTCTGCTTTGCAGCTGCTACATATTGTAGATTGGCTTAAAGATTGTTCTTTCTTAAACAGATATGATAAATTGCTTAACCTTGCCTGCCCTCTATCCATGACAATAACCTGATTTATTTGCAAAGAAGCTTCATTATTCCTCCCTCCTATACTTTTCCTTTCTGCCCCCCCCCCCCATTTATTTGCCTGTAACTACCCACAAAAAGAGTATTTTGATTGATTGTGTACCATCAAGTCAGTACTGACCCTTAGAAACCACATAGATACATTTTCTCCATGACAGACTTTCCCTAATCTGGTTTTCCAGGGCTTCCAACAGTGCTTTCATCACTGAGTAATTGAGTTCATTCATCTGTGGTGGGTCATCTTCCCCTCTTTCCTTACAAGTTACTCAGTATTAAAGCCTTTTTCAGAGACTATGTTGTTCGCATAACATGGTCTGTTTCTTTAATATTCATTAATTCAATATTCATTAGGAGTCTAGCCTATCACCAAAGTTCAAAGCTTCTTAAAATTCCAGCATTCTGTATGAGAGGTGATGATGACGACGATGATACGCCATCAAATGATTTTCAATTCCTAGCAACCACATGGATAGATTTTTTTCTAAGACAAACTATCCCTAGCATGTTCTTTCAAGTCTCCAACGGTGCACTCATTGTAACTGAAACTGAGTTCATCCACCTGTTGCCCATCGTTCTATTTTTCTCTTTCTTTCCACTCTTTATATAAAGACAGAATTTAAAGAATTTGGTTTTAAAATCATTGAATTGCTTTCTTTTATTTCATTACTATCACCTATCTCCTCCCACTTATGACTGTATGACTGTAACTTGTTGCTTATATCCTTATGATTTATATTGATTGTTTCCTAGTATGATTTGATTGCTTATTTGTACCCTATGACTATCATTAAGTATTGTACCTTATGAATCTTGACAAATGCATCTTTTCTTTTTATGTACACTGAGACCATATGCACCAGTGGTGGGTTTCAGCAGATTCTGAACAGTTCTGGAGAATCAGTAGTGAAAATTTTGAGTAGTTCGGAGAACCGGTAGTAAAAATTCTGACTGGGCCCACCCCATCTATTTTCTGCCACCCAAGTCCCAGCTGATCGGGAGGAAATGGGGATTTTGCAGTAACCTTCCCCTGAATTGGGGAGGGAATAAAGATTTTACAGCATCCTTCCCCTGGAGTGGGGTGGGAATGGAGATTTTATGACTGTATCCTTCCCCTACCACGCCCCCAAGCCACACCCACCAAGCCACCCCATGCCCACTAAGCCACTCCCACAGAACCAGTAGTAAAAAATTTTGAAACCTACCACTGATATGCACCAAAGACAAATTTCTTGTGTGTTCAATGACACTTGGCCACTAAAGAATTCTATCTATTCCATCATGGCAATATTGTTTTCCTGTAAGTTAGGGGCAATTCAATGAACAAATTTGAAAAGCAAAACCCATGACATTGAGTATAAAGTTTTACCTATTTTGCATCCTGGTAAAAATGAAGCAAAGCAAAAATGCCTATTAAGTAATATTTGTCCCTTGCTAGACAAAGGGGTGAGACTGAAACTTCAATAGTTTTTCCAGTAATTGAAAGTGCAGGCCCTGTTATAGGGTAGGAAGAGAAAAAAGAGGGAGGAGGAGAGGAAAGTGGAGAAAAGAAGATGCCAGAGAGAAAGAAAATACAATCTCCCCTTAATGTTCAACCTGATCTTTACCACCATTTCCTTCTGATCCACCTATCAGTAATATGTGATGCAACTCCCAGAATGAAATTACCTGCTTATTTTTCCCTGAAACTATTGGAAGGATCCATCCACTTGAAGTTAATATATGTTGGTAGTGAGATTGGTTTTAATGTTTCATTGCTCAGAAGAAATCTGTAAAACAAGGGTATTCATATTAAGAGAATAGCTGGGTAGAGGTGATAATATAACAACGTTTCACAAATATCTCATGGTCCACCCTTGACGTGAATGAAGTTACTGTACATTTCATAGGATAATAATAGCAGCAGGACATATGCCATCTGGGGCAATCTATTGTGTGTCCTCATTACATATCCAAATTCAGATTGCCATGAGAGACACAGTGCATAAGGATTTAAAGCAAATAAACTTGGATTTAACAAATGACCTTCAATACAGATCCTGAAATTGACATACTGTTTTTCTCTACAAAATAATGTCATAATCTGGATAATAACATTCTTGTTAGCATGCTTTTTTGTGTATGTTACCTGCAAAGATCAGTGTTTTTATTTATTGTTAATCTGGTGCATTTTGGATGCAATAATATTGATAAACATTCAATTTAGTTGGTTCTTTTATTTATCCATGTTGGATAAATAAAACATTTATCAACAACAATTTATTAACAATTTATTAACAACAATTTATTAATTTAATAAATTAATATTTATTTATTATTATTTATTTTTATTTATTTATTTATTTATTTATTTATTATTTATTTATTATTATTATTAATTATAATATAATTAAAATAATAAATTAATAAATTTATTAACAATTTATTAACAACAAAAAAATGTTGGATAAATAAACAACAGGTGTTGGATGCCATACTTGTAATTTTCCCGCATGTTCTTTGTCTTTGAACCTTATGTTGTTCAACTGTTATGCAACTCCTGACACCTGTATACTTGTATGTGTACATCATTCTTACATTTTAGATGATTGAAAATACAAATGTAGGAGCCATATGGCATGCACTGATTGAATGAAAAGTGGTTTCCAGACTGAGAGCAAACAGTTGTAGCATCTGGCTTGAATGTTTTCACAGATGCTTAGACCAGCAGAACATTTACTTTGGAAAGAGAAATAAAGTACGGAGGCAGCTAACAGACTCGATATAAAGAACTGAGATGAAGTCATCAGATGTATAAAAGACTGATAGCATCAAAGCAAAGTGAAATTTTTGATAGAGGCAGTAACCAGCAATGTAAGTAGAGCATATTGTTATCGTTTCATTAGTATTTTAAAAGCTGCAAAAATGTATGTGATAAATATTTGGGTCTTCAAACCATATAGGAAGCACAGTTTTAGCTTGAGTGTTATCCTCTATTAACATGCACACAGACAAGCTTGAGACTATACTGTATTGGTACACTCATCATCACTCCTGAACATGGATTCCATGGAGAAGAAGTCAGTGTACATTTAGGTTGCCCACATAATCATCAGAGATCTATTCAAGGCATCAGGTCCTTCAAGAGGAGCTCTCCACACCTCCTCCACCTTTTGTTTGTAGCCAAGCCCAGGATCTTTCTTGGGCATCCAATAGTAATAACATTATATAGTGCAAATTTCAAGTGTCTGAAAGAACCATGCCCTTGTTCAGAAAATGAATTATATATGTCTCAGGATAACTAATAAATATAGTTTCTGATGTCCTTTACGTCTGATTCAGAGCAAAGTCCTTATAATTTAGATAGAAGAGGGTTCATAGGGGCTAGGGCACTAATATTGCCTTCCAGTCAAGGAGAGCATTCAATTGTTCTCAAACAAGTAAACAAACAAACAAAAACCCCAGACAAGTTGGGAATTGAAGGTAAAATCAAAACCATACAAAGAAAAAAAATGTGCCTATTTGGACTGATGGGAAAGCAGTGGTGACATCCTTACTAGATATGGTGTCTCAAAAGTTTATGTCTGATTCAGATTTATGCAGCATATACTCCGGACCAATTTTCCATTGTGTGATCCACACATTTGTTGGCTGAATAGTCCCTCATAGCTATTCTTATTCTATAAGCTACAGGCAGGCTGGAGTAAAGCTCACATGAGAACCAATTTTGTTTAGTGATTAAGATGCTGAACTGGAAACCAGGGGATTGTGAGTTCTAATCATGCATTAGCCATGAAAATTGACTGGGTGACCTCAGATCAGTCAATCTCTTACAGCTCAACTCATCTCACCAGGCTGTTGTTGTGGGGAAATTAGAAGAGGAGGAAAGAATATTAAGGTATGTTCATTGCCTTGAGCTTTGCTGGCTGAGGAATTCTGGGACTCGGAAGTCCACAAGCCAAGTTTGGAGACACCTGGCCTTGAGTTATAATATAGCTATGATATAAATAAACAAACAAAATAAATAAATGTCTATCTTCTTCATTTCAGGGATTTGTTTGGCTTTTGAGTCTGGGAATATAGGCAAATAAATGATCTTTCTATCCTTACCCAGAAGGCATTGTTGTAGTTATACCAATAGATCTCCCTAGACCAATGTTTCTCAATCTTGGGAACTTTAAGATGTGTGAACTTCAGCTCCCAGAATTCCCTAGCCAGCGTGGAAATTCTGTAGCCAGGGAATTCTGGAAATTGAAGTCCACATTTCTTAAAGTTCACAAGGTTGGAAAACACTGCCTTAGACATATATAGCTGTGGCCTATAACTAGAAATGTGAGTAGCACTAATTCATACAGTGGTTGCATGCCGCTAAGGAACCTGATCTCAATGTATAAAGAAACAATACTGAGTTTATTTCTATTCAACATAGTTTCTCAACAATCTCTGTTAGATGTATTAATTAATGTGGTAATCGGTTTCTCAGCAACTGGTTAAGAACAATATACAATGATATATCACAATAACAAGAATAAATCTCTACACAGATCAAAAGTTGTTTCTACACCATGTGAAACCACAACTCTACCCTGCTATATTCCTTTCCTCAACACAACCCTCCTCCCCCTCTCTGGCCTGCATGATATTTTGGATTTCTGGATGAAAAGTGAACACGGTTTAGAAAAGTCATGCACAATTTTTTTTAGTTCATTGGAAAAAACTTGCATCCAGATTCAGAAGCATGCCTGAAATAGAACCCATTTCATAATAATATGGAACTCAAAGTAATCTTTTCTTTTTATTGTTGCATTGTTCAAGAAGTATAATAAGTACATCTGGGTTTTTTTTGAAAAAAATTATTTTTGTTGGAAGAAAAGAAAGCATAATTACAAAACGTGGATACAAAAACTGTTGGCTTCTGACAGCAGACATACACCTACCCCAAGTGCTTTTCACTGTAGCTAAATACGATATTGCCATTTTTAAATTATGCAAGCTACTTCAACTAGTCGAGTAAAAAGATGAGCTATAAATAATACAAGACATATAAACTGAAGGGAGAGGGTAAAATTATTTACTTTAAAATGTGATCACTTTTAGTGTTTGAATACGTTTTAGCAACTAATGGCCTGCACCATTAACTCCATGCGTGGCCCCGCTGCGAACCAGTAGTAAAGTAGTAAAGTAAGTAGAACCCACCCCTGCCCAGGACACTGTGACCGTCATAAATATGAGTCAGTTGTCAAGCATTTGAATGTAAATCATGTGACCATGGGCATACTACAGCGGTCATAAGTGTGAAAAATGGTCATAAGTCACTTTTTTCAGTGCCGTTGTAACTTCGAACTGTCACTAAATGAACTGTGGTAAATTGAGATTACCTGTACAGTACTATAAATCCAGAATGTCTGTCAAAGGGAGATTTAAAGTGGGGAAATGACAACTCAGCGTTTTTAAAAGGATAAGTCAGCTTTTCAATGAGTGTTTTAGGGCAGTGTTTCCTCACCTTGTCAACTTTTAAGATGTGTGGACTTCAGCTTCCAGTATTCTGGGAATTAAAGTCTGTCTCAATGTAAAATTGCTAAGATTGAGAAACACTAATTTAGGAAATGTATATGTGCAACCGTGTAACTTTTTTGCTACGTAAGATAGTAACATCTGGAGCCAACCACACTGCATTAGGTCATGCTTACCCTTGAAGCTATAAATACCGTAACCTTTTTAATCTCGTCATCTGTCTGATGGAGCAGGTCTTATGTTACTGTAGCTATTCTTTTCTATCCCACAACATTGATTATTCCGCAGCATACACACAAATCAGAGACACTGTTCAGAATTGACAAATACTATTTTCTATTTTTAGCATTGTGTTAAGTCTGCTAAAAAATAAATTACTGGATGTCAAAAGAAGAAATTAACTAGCTGTTCTACAGAAGAATTTCATCACTATAACTGCATTTGTTAAAAGCAATGAGAAGACATTAGCAAACCAGAATTAAATTCTATTTGGGTGCCAAGGATCAACTTAGATCGGCTTCATAATTCCTGCTGAGTTTTAGATTAATATTTACTTTGTTGCCTTTGCTAATTATCCATCTATACACAGTTCCAAAGGAACACTTTTATTCCATCATAATTGAAAACAGTTGTGTTTGGATAACAGAAATATCAGCACTGTTTTCCCAGACATCAGTTTTATTGTTATCTATCATACAATGGTGTGGATAAAACTGAATATTAAGTTCCATTTGATATTGTCAGCAAGAAAAAAAAAGAAAAAAAAACAGCAACAAAATTTTATGATATTTGAAAGTGTTTTTATTCATGTATATGTATATGTATATGTATATGTATATGTATATGTATATGTATATGTGTATGTGTATGTGTATGTATATGTATATGTATATGTATATGTATATGTGACGCAGTGGCTCAGTGGCTAAGAAACTGAACTTGTTGATCAAAAGGTCGGCAGTTCAGCAGTTCGAATCCCTAGTTCCACGTAACAGGGTGAGCTCCCATTACTTGTCTCAGCTTCTGCCAACCTAGCAGTACAAAAGTACGTAAAAAATGCAAGTAGAAAAATAGGGACCACCTTTGGTGGGAAGGTAACAGTGTTCTGTGCGCCTTTGGCATTTAGTCAAGCCAGGCACATTTATTTATTTATTTATTTATTTATTAGATTTGTATACCGCCCTTCTCCTTACGGACTCAGGGCGGTGAACAGCCGAAATAAAAATTCAATACATAAAAGTTAAAAATTAAAACACATATACGTTAGGCTGAGAATTAAAACCAAATAAATATTAAAATGCGGCAACGCTACAAACATTAAAAATTTTAAAATTTTAAAAATTCTAAAAATTGCGGCAGGGATCAGGCTAAACCGGCAAGTTGAAAAAGATGCGTCTTCAGGGCCCGACGAAACGTCCGGAGGTCGGAGATAATTCTCAATTCTGGAGGAAGATCGTTCCAGAGGGTGGGGGCATGACCATATATGTGGCTTAACAGGGTAGGTATAGTCTGGTCCCATTTCTCTCACTCACCAGATAGTAATTGTAAGGCCAGAATATCTGAAATTTGGCTGACTGTTCATTGCACAGTCAGCCAAACATTTAGATTGATTTGGTACTTTCATCCACCTACTGAGTTTTTCCCAAGGACCTAGGATAGGCAGATGCCATTGTTTGATGTGTCAGTCACAGGATGTAAGCTGTTCCCAGTAAAGCTGTCTTTGCAATTGACTGATGGTGATTTTGTCAGCGCTGAAGAAATTGAAATGAAGCTCCAAATGTTTTAGGATTGCACCCAAGGTACCTATTACTGTTGTTACTATCATTGCTTTCTTTTGCCATAGTCATTCTACTTCTACTATAAGGTCTTTATATTTTGGTCCCCCCCCCCCCCCACACACACAATTCTTTCTCTTTTATTCTGCTGTCTCCAGGTATTGCCATGCCCAATATCCAGACATTTTGCCTTTCTTATCAGTAATTGTCATTGTGTTTGTTTAAAGTCCCAGAGCACTTTGGCTTTATCATTTTCTATTACTTTGTCTATTGTTTATTCCCAACACTTCTTGTTTACAGGCAAATGGGATTTCTTGCAACTCTTCCAATACTATTGGAAGAGTTTTTGCTATTTTGCTATTTTGTCGTTTGTAATCAGTCTGTGTGATCTTGCAGCAGCTAACTTCAACACCTTTAAAACCCCAGGAGAGTGGGGGTAACTCAGGAGGAGTCTCATTGCAGAGGGTAGGCACTGTTATAAAAAAGGTGCACCTCTGGTGTCCTGAGAGATGGCATTATTTAATCAATGGAACCCAGAGCATGCCAACCATGCCAGATCAAACTAGCCAAGCGAATACTACAGGAGACAGATGGTCTCTCGAATAACCAGACCTTATGCCATGTAGGACTTTACGGGTGGCAGTCAGCACCTTGAATTTCACCTTGCAATAAACTGACATCCAGTGCATCTCATGAAATGAGGCATTATACAGGTATACCAAAACCTGCCCATCACTCCCTGTGCTAGAATATGGGGTAAGTATTCTCATCCTAACCATATGGCATAGGAATGCCCTGTTTCACTCCTTCCATTTATATCTTTGAAAACTTGCGTAACATTTTCTAAACAGAACCTCTGCTAATTTGAAGGTCACCTTGTTTACTTCATGCATTAACTCAAAAAGACTGAGACCCCCAAAGCTGAAATTCCCTGCTGACACCAAGAAAAATTGACATTAAAATTCACTCATTGCCTTGCTTCATTTCTGTTATGTTGAGCTGAAGGAGCAGCATAACATTTTGAGTTAAAGTAAATGTCATTTTTAAAATGCATCTTAAAAAAAGCTGTCGCTTGCTTTGAAGCTACCTAATTTTAAGAAGACAATGTCAGCTCTTTAGAGAGACAGCAGATGTATGGAATGTGACTTTATTAGAAAAGTGATCTTATGAATCAAGGTTGCCACGAACTGTGACCTATTTTCCAATTTTGATTTTCCCCACATCTCTGCATTTCTAGACTACCAAAGCAAAATGTACTCTAAGAAAGATTCTCCGGAATTGCAATAAATAGCATCCCAAAATACCTTCCTTGACATCTGCTGAATTTCTTGCCTTGTCAGCATTTCCAGATTGTTCTCTTCCTCCTCCTCGCTTTCTAGAATTTCTTCAGTGAGTGATTGAAGAACTGAGACTTTGAAAAGAAAGAAAAAGCTATCTTTGAAATGTTGGAACTGTATAATGTAGCCTCTGTGAAGGTGGTTCCTTTGGGAATTCTACTTCATTTTGTGTCTCTACTGCACAGACAGTCCTCTCAGCAGCAGCACTTTTTCCCCTATGGAAAAGGCTCCAAAGCTTCCTTGGATAGATCTTAGCTTCTTTGGTACAGCATCTCCCTTTTTATTCTGTTAATACATGATGATTCTATTTAAACCTTTCCTTGGACTTGAATTCATTAAGAAGTTCTTCCTGACTATACCAAAGATAAGGAACTTCTAAGTCTGAGCCTAATATGTCCTTACAGTTATTCTATAGAGCTTCAAGCAAGGTCCTTCTCCAAAGGTCCTTCTCCATTTTTGTGGCAAAAACAGTGGCCCAAACTGTGGGTGGTTTTTTTTTAAATAAATTTTTATTATAGTTCAAAAAAACAAAAACAAATATATAAGTTTTTCTATCACAGTGTAACATCACCAAAATATCCATGTATATATACACCAATAATCATAAAGTAAAAATAGAAATTATTTACATATCCTTATGTAAATTTACATTTCCAATACATTGATTACCATAATTATATCATCATCTATAATTATATTCCAACATTATCCTTTATCTCTCTCCCATCGTTTCTGGATCCAATCATACTACATGTTCCAACTACTATAAAAATCTGAGTCTCTTTTATCTTTGATTAGTTTTGTATGTCTGTCGGACTCCACACATTTCATGATTTTATAAATTATTTTTGAGTCCGTTGGTAAGTCCTCATTCTTCCATTCTTATGCCAATGTCAGTCTCCCTGCAGTGATTATGTGCAGCATCAGATACCATTTACTCAATCCAACATTTCCAGGTCTAACCCCCAACAAAAAGGTTTCAGATTTCAGTTCCACTTTACAGTGTGTAATTTCAAGCAACCATCATCGTATTTTCATCCAATCTTTAGCTGCCAACGGATATGTCCACCATTGGTGGAAGTAGGTTCCATTGCTATGCCCACATTTCCAGCACTGTGGAGATGTCCCGGGGAACATTTTAGCTACTCTTACTGGAGGTAGGTGCCATCTATAAACCATCTTAAAATATTCTCTTTATAAGGGGATGCCATAGTTAATTTTAAATTTTTAAGCCAAATCTCCTCCCATTTTTGAAAATCCAATGAATACCCCATGTCTCACCCCCAGGCAATCATGGACTCTTTAACGACTTCTTCCCCCACTTTCAATGATAATAGGTAAGAATAGCATCTCGATAAAACTTTCCTGTCATTACCTAATAATATTTTATCCGATTCTTGTTTCCCATGATATATCCCTTCACTCTCCTGATCTTTCTTCCACCTTGAGTGTATTTGGGTGTAGGCCCACCAGTCTATATTACATCCCTCCCACCTCAGTTGTTCCCGTGTCTTCAGTCTGCCTGAATATCCAAAATGTCTTCATAGGTCCTTCTCTCCTTTATATAACGTCAGGTATACCAGGGCCTCCTGGGTTGAAATCCAACATGGTATCTTCAGATACAATTTTCTCCTAAGTCTTTCCCAGGTATCCCCTAAGGTCTTACATAAATAATGATTCCAAAAATACCTCGGTCGGGTTTACTGTCTTGGCCATAAAAAGTGATGTCAACCGTGTTGAAGGCCATGGCCTTCTACTGCCAATAGCTGCCTCCTTTTCAGGGTGATCCAGTCCTTCACCCATATCAGAATGGCTGCCTGATGGTAAAGCTCCCAATTTGGGAGTCCAAATCCCCCTCTATGTCTAGGTTCCTAAATCATCCTAAACTTAATCCTTGATTTTTTTACTTTGCCAAATAAATTTAGAAATAACTCTGTTCAAGGTGTTGAAGAATTCCCTATCCAGACTTACCGGGGCAGTTTGGAACAAAAACAACCATTTGGGGAGGACGTACATTTTGACGGCAGCTATCCTTTCCGTAATCTAGGATTTCATCTAGGAAATAGATGACACACATCCTGGATATTTGTTAAACTTTCATCTATTTTCATGTACTTTCATTAATCTAAACGCTATTTTATTTATTCACTATCCTGTGGCAAGATGCGAAGCCAATAATTTTAATAAATAAGTAAATATTCTTGAGCCCAGTCCCTGCCTTTGGATTTAGTCATCTAGCTGCTTTGTAGCCTGATGACTATTTTGCAACTCCAACAGCTTTTTGTGATTGTAGCTGGTCCTCAGATATTCAATATCCTCATGGGAGGATGAGCAAATTGAGGAAAGTTTTCTCTAGGATAAAAACACATGATCATTGTATCTCTGATGCTAGTTTCAATTAATCCTGAACTCAGTGACATACATATATATATACATATATATTTACTGGTCTTGTTATTTTCTACTTATTATAGGTGAAAGAGGAAGCCAACTCTATACACCTTTCAACCCAATGTAGAGCTGTGCAATCAGGGTCTGTAGTAGTCACAAAAGCAACATTATGAACAGCAGCCCAGTTGCACAAAAGTCTCAGCCATCTCACAAGAACCTGAGTAGATTTAACCTTGAGTTGTTAGCTTTGGGATAAAGGATCAGCTGGTTGTTTGAAAATAATGTAAGATATTCTGGAACGTTTTTGAAAGGATGCTTTGATTAGAATTGTTTTCAATTATATTTCTTTATGATACATTATGAGAAAAACTGGAGTTTTATTAAAATAATCAGCAGGGATACGACTGCTTTCACCAGAATCTAATGTTTACTTTTTATCTGTGTTCCACTTCCACTCTTGTAATTCTCTGCCTCTTTTCATCTCCCTTCATTCACTCCCTCAGCAGTCCTCTTTCATGTGTGCCCCTTCATCAACGCCTGTCTGCCTTTATATTGTTATTCCAAATAAAGAATTTGCTTCATCCTTTTTATGCCCTTGCTACCACCATTTCTGCTTGGGCTTTCATTCAGTTGCTTTCTTATTTTTCCCCTTGTGTATTTCAATCTTTCAAATCAAAGTGTTTCTTCTCATTTATTAGATATTATTTGCTTCAAGAAAAAAAAACATATTTGGATAGCATGATCACAAGATGATGCAGAGACTCCAGCAGCCATTGACAGCCTTAATAAGAAAATGATAAAGTGGAATATATACTTACTTCCTATAAAGGACATTCTCAGTAGTTCTATTGTTAGTAGAAACTTTTATATAGCTATCTCATGCCTTAAATATGGTCACTTGGTGGACCAGTATGAGATATCTTGGATATGCCACAGAGGCCCCATTATATTCTTTGTTGAAGGGAAAAAACCCCCAATGTGTCTTTGCTTTAATTCAGGACATGACTTGCCCTGGCTCACCATTTAATAGCTGGAGGAACCTCTTTCACCTGTTCTAGGAACAGAACCATATTCAGACAGAGAAGGACCACAATCAAGTCCCTACTTACTCCTGTATGGGCTGAATCACTATGGGCTAATCTCTACTGCTAACCTCAGCTACATTATAGCAATAGCAATAGCACTTAGAATTATATACCACTTTACAGTGCTTTACAGCCCTTCTAAGCAGTTTACAGAGTCAGCAAATTACTCCCAACAATCTGAGTTCTCATTTTACCCACCTCGGAAGGATGGAAGGCCGAGTCAACCTTGAGCCTGGTGAGATTTGAACTGCCAAATTGCAGGCAGCCGGTGATCAGCAGAAGTAGCCTGCAGTACTGCACTTTAACCGCTGTACCACCATGGCTCATAGACATCATTAGAATAAAATGGGTATGTTGTCTTGATTACTGGAGAAGAAAAAGAACAAAAAGCAAATTAGATATAGCCTCCTATTGCCCTTATTTTTGCCATTATCCTTCATATATGACTTTGGTATCCTTAGATGATAAACTTGCACAAAATCATTGCCATTTTAGCCTTATGTAATATAACAGGTGGATTATAAGCAAACACTGTTGGTTACCATACACTGAAAGTCATCTTATAAGTTGGCTTTCAGCATATTATGAATTCCTACCCATATGTCGTTACTGTTTTCCTATAGATGTATGGACTATGTATGAGATGCCGTGTCTAGTGTTTGGGAATTCTAGGAGGCAAAGTCCAACATCACAGAGGATACCAGAATTCAGGAGTCTGTTCTGACTGTGCTGTTATAATTCTGCATTCCCTAACTTTGTTTTATTTTAGCTTGGCTTTATAAAAGACCTCCGACTTCTGTTTCCAAAAGAAAGGGTGGCCAGATGCCAGCCATACCCTAAGAGCAACTAATAATAATTCTAATCATTTCTTAATATCAACATATGGCATAATGTGCTGATGTCATAGGCTGATGAGTATATTGCAGGAACTGAACTCCCACACAATCTGAAAAATTCGGGCAAGTTTCCCTGACATTATTTGGTCAAACATAGTAAAGGTATTTTCTTTGACTTTATATTCCTGGCTTGGCTTCCTGCTGAAATTCTGTCTCTCAAGCCATTTATATCTTCTGACTGGATGGCTTCATAGATTTTTTTTTTCTATCCTACATTTGGTTTTTATTTGTTTTCACAAGAATCTAAATTACTTCGTTGACAATCGACCTGCTTTTTCTTTGTTATGTTCTCGTTATTCCCTTGGTGCTGGAAGAACATATGCTATTGTATACTGTCTTTTTAGAAAACGTAATTTACTAGGCCCTGTGTAAATATTGAAACACTTGAAATGACACGCAGTGAATTTATGCTGCCCACTTGTCATCATGTATGAGTTTTAATGCAGTTTAATAGGCTACCCTGCAAAGCTATGGATTTATATGTCAAGTCCACAATTTTATTTGCTAACTTGTTATTAGAATCAGAAACACAAACTGTCTAGAAAACACTGTTGCCTAGATATATGTCAAAATATATATGTCATAAGGTCCAGTATCTTAGAGAGGATGTCTCTGTATACTGACCTACTTTTCCATTCTCTTACCCAGAAGCGTTTTCTCTTCATATCTTGGTAACACAATTCTTTCCCTGTCTGTTTATTGATCTCATATACTAAGCTGATCTTTGTCCATGAGATCAATAAACCTTGATAAATAAAATACTGGAAATGTGGGTTTTGCACAACATTCTGGCATTAATAATTCAGGAAATAAAACCTATGGTTATTTTGAAAAACCAAAATGGTTTATTTTACCTCTGCTTCATCTTAACCCACCGATCACTGGAAGTGATTCTAAACTCCCAGAATTGATTGAGAATTCCATATATCATTTGATGCACTCCTATCCTAGAATGGAATATACCTGATCTAAAGGTGTCTACTCAGCCAGTTCCTGAGACCTCCTTAAGAAAAGCAATTTGTTAGGTAGCTCCGTTTATTGTTTCACTTTCTTTTTAATAGGTAAAACAGTTCCTCTGTGCTGAACCTCCAACTAAACCTGCCTTCCTTTTTGCTGACTACATCTTTACTCCTTGATTAAAAATTTGTTCCTGTCCCTTTCCAATTTTACCTGGCAGGAGGTTAGGTAAATTCAATTAGCATGCAGTCATCCAACCAAGCTGTTCCATATCCCCAAATCCCCACATCCTTTCCAACATTTACGTGAGAATTTCTAATCTCCTGGAGATGGAATATGGGAGCTTAAACTAGTGGCAGAGCAAATGCTTATGAATGCAGATGTTTTGTCATTTTATCAACTATTGATCATCACTATCAAAATCTTACTTCTCTAGCTTTGTGTGGATTGAACACTTGAGTGTGTTGAACAGCTCTCATGCCCACTATCTTGTGGCTTTATCCTAAGCTGCCTATTTATTATCTCTAATCAGTCATGTAGCATATACCATGGGATACAATTTTTCCGTTTTATTCTTTTCCCCAGGGACAGCTTTCAAAAGCCATTCTTAATCCTTGGCTGTACTTTATGCAAATGCTATCCATAGGTAGTCTCATTAAATCCAATTGTTTGCAGTATTTTTAAAAAGACTTGCAAGCACAACTTTGCAACTGCTCAACAATCCCTCCCTGAAGTCAAGCTCTTGTCTGATAATTCTTCTGGGATGCTTCATTGCCACCTGAAACAGAATTGAGGAGTATAGAGAGAGTTGTAGTAGTAGAACAAAGGGAAAAGAAAAAGATATAGCTAAGGGAAGCAGTTAGAAAGCAAGACTATAGAGAAAAAGAAGGGCTAGCTGGAAAAACCAGAATTAGTTTATTTATTAGAAGCTTCTCTCCCCCCACCACCACTCCATTACTTTTATAAATACTCCTTCCTTCTCCTGTTTTACGTACAAGAGCAGTTCAGTGAGGTAGGTTGGACTGAGAAAGAGTGACTGGTCCAAAGTCACCCAGCCTGCTTTTATGCCTAAGGCAGGACTACAACTCACAGTCTCTTGCTTCCTATACCAACACCCTGATCACTAGATCAAATTGGCTCACAGAATTGCTGAAGGAAAAGTAATAAACAGGGTGAATTGAGAAGTAGAGCAGAACAGAACATCTAGCAAATTTCTTGACCTTGGATGCTCTATGGAACTTTTAGAATTAGCCAACTTGGCCTTTGGTGAGACTCCTGAGAACTGAAATCTGTACAGCTGGAGGTGTCCTGAAGGAAAAGAGAGAGATTGAGAGGAAATTGTGTTATGGGGATAAGTGCAGATAAAAGGGTAACAAACAGTGGAGTTCATAGAGAGTATGAGATTGAAAGAGAATTCTGGCCATGTATTAAGAACAATTTTAATTTTTAATGAAAGCATTTTTCTGCACAGGAACGTGTACAGCTACAACCTATCCATTTTATCTAAAGGCATAAGATTCAAATCTTATGTATATAAGGTAAAATCATTGAATAAAACAGTTATCTTACCTCACAGAAAAATGTGGACTGCAATCTGGACAAGATTTTATAGCAATGACTTAACCATTCTATTTGCAGTTCTTTTCTAGTTCACTTACTATTTCATCCCTACCTTCATATATATTTAATGTTTGTTTTTTAAATCTGTGAAGTACATGTATCCTTGGTCTGAATTATGTTCTTCTGAGAAGTTCAATCTTGGCTTCAGTAAATAAAAGAACGTGCATCTGAGGTTTCATTCTAGAAATCGATAGCATCGTTGTGAAAATGAAACATCAGCTGAATGTTGCAAGTCCACGAGTTTTGCTTCTTGGCAAACACTGCACTGTTCCGTCTCAAGCTTCTGGGTGCTGCATTGAATCTGATAGGTTTGGGCACAGTGAGTATCACTGAAGCATGCCATGGCAACTGTTATTTACAGTAGTGCTATTACTCCCCACTCCCCCAACTCTTTACTATGGCAGGAGCTGTGCCCCAAGAGAGGCATTTTCAGTCTGGAAAGTGCATAATTAATGGTGATAACATGGGATATACAAACACTGATGCTCTAGAGATCACTGAACACTGCTACGCACAAATCATGTGGACATCTGTAGCTGTTTATTAATAGGGGCTCACTCAATTCACTTCCTTTTATTTATGTTATTTATAGCCTGCCTTTCAGAAGCAGAAGTGTCCCAGGCAACTCATAAGGCAATGAAAAAAGAATACAAATATAAAGAATCAAAAGCAATACCATCACCATCACAAAGTAACAGAATAAAACAATTACAGCATGGTCAGAAGCCATTGGTGGCAACAGGGTGGAAGCAACCTGAATCCTTAAGGTCTTCTTAATTCTTTTATTTCAGATCATATTGTTGTATAAATCATGTACCGATTAAACATTAGCCATTGGAAAACTACCTTGCCCATTGAAGTGTGGGAACTATATAGCAATAGCAATAGCACTTAGATTTATATACCATGCTTTACAGCCCTCTCTAAGTGGTTTACAAAGTCAGCATATTGCCCCCAACAATTTTGGGGTTCTCATTTTACCCACCTCGGAAGGACAGAAGGCTGAGTCAATCTTGAGCCCGGTGAGATTTGAACTGCCAAATTGCAGGCAGCCGGCAGGCAGCAGAAGTAGCCTGCAGTACTGAACTTTAACCACTGCGCCACTATGACTCATATTAAAAGGCAGTCAATATTCAATATTAATGGGAGTGTCTGTAGGATAGAATCAAACATGTTCTGGTGGTCAGAACAATACAAATGAAATCCCACCTAGTTTTTATGTCATAGAGGAACTTCCATCACATTGTCATGGTTGTCATCTTGACCACACCCCATGGACATCCCTGAGTATATCTGCATTTTTTGAAGTGAAGCAGAATATAAATAATGTTAAACAAATAGAATATCCAGGCACATCAAGAAAGTTAACAGTTAGCCCATTCTCTTTTCCTCTACTTATCCATCTTCATTATGTTCAAAATCATAATTTTTCCAAGGAACCTGCACCTATAAAGGCTACATTTCTAGGTTAAGCCCAGTTTCCTTGGAACATTCAAAGGGTATCCTTTATTGAGAGGAAAGTTCAACAATGAATTAGATACAGTAGAAAGTGATGTGCACTTTCCAAAATCTTGGTGTCTTCTTATCTTATCCCCCCGCCCCCATCCCATAGCTCTTCTACAGTGATATCACTATGGCTATGTATCACTTATGCCAACAGGCTTTAGGTCAGCACAATGATGACTAGATGATGTTGTAAATTGTAGTTAGGAAAATCCTTACAAGTTTTCCTCATTTACATCTGCATTTTTTTTCCTTTTGGAATTATTTCTTGGATTGCAGTCCTTCCATTTCACTGCCTCCCACCCTCCCCCCGAGTTTCCCAGAATCTTTTGATCTGTGTCTCTATTGATGATTCTGAATCTGTGGGTGTGTGAGAAGTAAACTCAGACAGAGTCACTTGACTGAATCCTTGCCAGTTCTAACTGAATAAATGTTTCTCTTTTCTAGTCTTTAACCTTGCTGCTTCCACTGGAACCAAGAAGAATGGTATTACTACTGCTGAGCTAAAATGGCTGTAGGGAAAACAGGTTTTAATCTTTCCTGTCGTACTTTTCGGCTAATGTGTCTTGGCATATTGTGTTGTGGCCCGCTGGCAGCCAGTGGAACTGGCAGCAGAGTCGGACAGTGAGGAGGTTGGGGAGGAACATGGGCCAGTCTTGGGGTCTGTGGAAAGCTCAGATGAGAGCTCTGCATTGGAGGCAGAGAGGGAGCTAAACAGCAGTGAGGCAGAGGAACAGCTGGAGCCTGTTCCCAATGTGTGCATGTGCAGAGCTGCCAGAAGACAAGAACAACTAAGAAAGCAGGGTCAACTTGAGAGTAAAGCTACACCTTGGAGGTGTTTGGGCCCTCCCATAGGAAACAAAAAAAGAGTGGATGGGGAGTAGGCTTTTGCAAGAAACAAGTCGTTCGGTTGATCATTGCAAGGGTGGTAAGATCAGTTCATGACTCTAAGAAACTCTGTGCCAAGTTTTGCCTTGCACTGCATTGGGAACTAGTTACCTAGCAGCTTTCCAAGCAAGATAAGATTCGTGTTGATAAATATTCCTCTGAAAGACTGTTTGCCCAGCCTTGCTGACTGTGAATGAAAGGAATTCACAGTCGTGTATATAAAAGGGGTTTTGCCTGGACCAAGATTCTGCTTCATGCTTTTTAAGGAACCCTAGGTCAGAACATATAGTGACCAGAGGAGTTAAAATGTTGGTGCTTTGGGATCCTATCAATCCGAAGGAACAGGGAACTTGAAAAGATCTCATTAGTCATTAATTCATTTATTGAAGCTGAGCCTTCTAAATATTGTTGTCTTTCTCTTAAGTTGGATCTTGGATCTAAGATCTGAGGAAAGCAAAAAAAAAAAAAAAAAAAACCAACCCCAAAGTGCAACTGTTGTGATGCCACCTGGCACTCACCAAACTGACAGTTGCTTCCAAGATAGGGAATAGGTATCCCTGTGTTTCAAGCAGGAACTTCCTGAGGGGAGATGACGTATTGAACAGGAGACAGAGATCCCACTCAATGTTTCCTCTCCAGGTGGAAAAAGCTAATGTTCTTTTGGAAATTCTCCAGCAGGAAAAAGGCAAGTATAAGGTGGGAGGAGGGAAAGGAGAAATAAAAATTCTTCTCCAACCTCCAGTCAAACTACTCATTTACAAGCAGACAGAATCATATCTTCTTTATAGAAAGAGGAAAGGATTACATACTCAATAGTTGCCCTAAGTTTATTTTGCTTAAATGTGTGAGATGTTTAAATCCAGTTCTTTTTCTCTGGTACTGCCTTCATATATGCTCAATCCTTGTGTGTTTTATGCATATTGAAACATCTTTACATTGAAAATTGTTTCTCAATAACAGCATCACTTTGGTATCTGCTCAGACCACTAAACCAAGACAGGAGGTAAAGCTAGGATGTGTATGCCCACAGGATTTCTAGGAGAGAAAATTTGAGAGTGATAACTTTTTACACTATGAATTCAGCTTGGTTACTACAGCAACTTTAGCTATAGTGAGAAAACATATACTGTACACAAAACATGTAAATAAGAGCCTTGGTGGCGCAGCAGACTAAAATGCTGTTAATTAGCACCAACTGCCTGCAATTACTGCAAGTTTGAATCTCACCAGGCTCAAGGTTGACTCAGCCTTTCATCCTTTCGAGGTAGGTAAAATGGGGACCCAGATTGTGGAGGCAATAAGCCTATTTGTATAAAAAAGAACACTGCTTGGAGGGGCGGGGGGGCGAAAGTCCTACTAAGAAGGTATATACAAAAGTATGAAGACCATTGCTTAACGCGTTGTAAGCCACCCTGATTCTCCGCAGAAGGGTGGCATATAAATTGAAAAAATAAATAAAAAAAAACCATCCTTTTGAAATTAATGTAATTAAATTATAGCTATCAGAGTGGTAGCTACGTGCAGGTAGCCCTCAATTTATGACTATTCTTTTAGTGATCCTTATGACACAAGTTATGACAGTGCTGAAAAGAGTGAGTTATGACTGTCCACACACTTATGACTATTGCAGCATTCCCGCAGTCACATGATAGCGATTTTCATACTTGGCAACTGGAATATATTTATGATGGTTGCTGCATCCCTGGGAAACATGATCATCATTTGTGACCCAGACAGCTTCCAACAAGCGAGGTCAAGGGAGTAAGCCAGATTCAATTAACAACTCTGGCAAAAAAAAAAAGGTCATAAATTTTGTATGGTCGCATGATGACTCACTTAATAACCACTTCATTTAATGGTGAAAATTCAAGTGCTAATTGTGGTCATAAATTGAGTGCTACCTATAATTCTTCTGCAATAAAAAGCAACAAAATTATTGTTGTATTTTAAAAATATTGACACCTACTATTGCATAAAACAAGAGCAAGGTGTTCTAAATTTTTTGCATTGTGTATTCCCACTACTGAGAGGTCTCTGCAGTAAGGATAGATGAGAAGAGATACAAGTAGTTTCTGGTTACATCCATTCATTCATCAACCATTTAAAGTCATGACAACGATGACAAAAGTGGACTTATAAGCGGTTCTCAAAAATCCAGCTGTTGCAGCATCCTTTCAAGGTCATGCGATCCAAATTTGAGCCAGCTCACATTTACAATGGCTGCCACTTTCTCCCCACTCCATAGCTATCACCCACAGCTCTCACCTGCCAATCTGCTTGCCTAGGATTCCTTTTCCTTCCTACTTAATAAGCCATGTGAACCAGTAGTGGGATTCAATTTTGGTTGCTACGTGGGTGCTTATGATGCTTCTGTGCATGCTCAGAGACGTCTGGGCGGGTGGACAGAGCCTCCCACCGTCGCCGCTACTGGTTCGCCCGATCCGGGGCAAACTGGTAGCAACCCACCACTGATGTGGTCCTGGGGTTATAATGGCAACCATGACTGACAAGATTGCCATTGCTAGATAAGGCATTCACACGACCATTGCACTTTACAACTGCATCACTTAGCAATAGAAATTCCAATTGCTGTCATAACCTGAGGACTACCTGTTCAATTTTAGTCTTGCAGATTTTCTTTTAAGGGACAAATAGCTTTCCCCTGAATTATATATATAGGTTAAGGATGAAAATGGATATGTAGTTAAAAAGTTGGGCAGATGAGCAGGAAAAAAGAAAAAATCAAATAGTACTGATGTCTTCGTACAATAACTACCAACTCTATGATTTATTAGTTTTAAGCATAAAGAATGGATCAGAAGACTTCAATATTATTAAAACATAAAATGCTCTTTTATTTCTTTTAAGATAATCCACTTTAGTGCTCAAAGCAATGAGGAAAAATATTCAGTTATGCTACATTGATGGATCAGATATTTGATTAACAGTATCTATTAATAGTGCTAAGAACATTTTTATATTACCTGCATTTTATCAGATATATTCAATGTTCACTAAGGAAAAAAACCCCAAAATGATTATTTTACAGTACCTTTCTTTAAGTGTTTATATTTTAATTTTCAAGCCCACTAAATTGCCATATTTTGGAATGTAAGATGTAGAAACCTTAATATGCAAGACCCAGCGTAATCCTTAAAAATAGCAATAAGACTTACATACCAATTTACAGTGCTTTCCAGCCCTCTCTAAGTGGTTTACAGAGTCAGCATATTGCCCCCAACAAACTGGGGCTTCATTTTACTGACCTTGGAAGGACGGAAGGCTGAGTCAACCTTGAGCCTGGTGATATTTGAACTGCCAGATTGCAGGCAGCCAGCAGTCAGCAGAAGTGGCCTGCAGTACTGCATTCTAATCACTGCACCACCACAGCTCAAAAATGTTCTATTGTATAGAATTATTACCATAATGTGACATTTTTACAAAATACAAAAAGAAAGAAAGAAAGAAAGAAAGAAAGAAAGAAAGAAAGAAAGAAAGAAAGAAAGAGGGAGGGAAGAGAGAAAAAAGGAGGAGGAAGGAAGGAAGGAAGGAAGGAAGGAAGGAAGGAAGGAAGGAAGGAAGGAAGGAAGGAAGGAAGGAAGAAAAGAATATTGACTTTCACAAGCAAGATATAATAAATAAAATAGTTCAGCAAAACTGGGCAAAATGGACTGATTCATATGAAAGCACTTGCCTGGGAATGTCATTCATATATGAGAAAGTGCTTCTCCCTGTGTTGAGTCACACAGTCCTCAAGGACTGGGGATGGATTGCAGTCTAACAGAGTTAAGCAGAGACATTTCTCTCCCCTGAATAGAAATGCTCTCCACTGAAAGCAAGACTGATCCATGCTGATTTCATTTAGAGGCCAACATTAAATTAACAGTCAAATCAAAATTACATAATTGCATGTGCATGCAGAAAATCAATCCTCAGTCCCGGTAGTATCATATAGTATGATATAAAAATATGATATATTGTGTTGGTCATCAAAGTACCCACTTAAATAAGGAAACAAACTAAATCAATTCTTAAAATCTGAAGAGTTATATAATAGCTCTAATTGTCCCTCGCCATTTTTTTCCTCTCCTCTTTTCCTAAATAAATCATAGTAGACATATCACATCTTCTTTGCAATGTCGTGGGTTATATATGAATGAATGAATTACTTTAATGCAGTCAAGAAAATAAAGCATTCCAAGCTACAATCATTGATAGCACTTAGCAACAGCACTTAGATTTATATACTGCTTTACGGAGCTTTACAGCCCTCTCTAAATGGTTTACAGAACCAGCATATTGCCCCCAACAATCTGGGTCCTCATTTTACCCACCTCAGAAGGATGGAAGGCTGAGTCAACCTTGAGCCAATGAGACTCAAACTGCCAAATTGCAGGCAGTCTGCAGGCAGCAGAAGTAGCCTGTATTCTAACCATTGCACCATCATGGCTGATGTTAACTAACTTAGCATCTGTGAGCACAGTGGTGAAATTCAAGATTTTTTACTGCCGGTTCTGGAGACATGGCTTGGTAGGTGTGGTATGGCTTGGTGGGCGTGGCTTGGTGGGCGTGGCAGGGGAAGGATACTGCAAAATCTCCATTCCCACCCCATTCTGGGACCAGTCAGAGGTGGTATTTGCCGGTTCTCCAAACTACTCAAAATTTCCACTACCAGTTCTCCAGAATCTGCTGGATTTCACCTCTGTGTGAGCACTTTGGGGAGATACCCATGAGGTATGGGAAAATTTGGCACATTCCAATGACTCACAGCCTAACTAACTTGTTCTGACTGATGAAGCTGCTTGGATGAGCAGCGAAATGTCTCAAACTAACAAGAAAATAAGTCCATTTGCCATGACTGAACTTTTGGATAACTTTACCTGGATGACTGAGAATCTTCATCCATCTGTGAGAAGAATTTACACACCATATAACAGAATATTACAACAACATTTAAGGACATAGCATTATCTAATCTTGCAAGTGAAAAATAACAGAATGCCTCATAAATTTAGACAAAAGAAGGATGAGCTAAAGACAAATTCCTTTGTGGAATATACTGTATATCATACATATAAATGATTCAAAATATTAAGCTGTATTTTTTATTTACAAGATGCACTGCAAATTTGTTTCCAATTTTGATTCTGTATAATTTATCTATTTTGGAAGATGAAATTCGTTTAACTGCTTTTGCTGATATTAGTGGCAACACTTTAATGAATGATATTTCTTTGTGAATGATAGATTAATTTCTGGAGCATGTTTCTTGGCATATGAGATTTCCGGCTTAAAGACTAAAAAGCATCATAATGAATGGAGGAAAGAGAGTGCATTCATGCTAATTCCACAGCCATTTTGACAGGAAGAGTTTTTATTTACATAATGAAGAAGTTACCATTTCTGTTCAGACAGAATGTGATAATGGTTAGAGAGAGCAATCGGGATTTAAAAACAAATTTGGAAAGATCTCTGATTTAACACTGGAAAAAAGCCTGGATAGCTCAGCAGACTAAAAGCATTGTGATTAACATCAGCTGTCTGCAATTACTTTAAGTTCGAATCTCAACAGGCTCAAGGTTGACTCAGCCTTCCATCCTTTCTAAGGTAGGTAAATTGAGGACCCAGTTTGTGGGGGCAATAAGCTGACTTTGTATAAATATACAAAAGTATGAAGGCTATTGCTTAACACATTGTAAGCTGCCCTGAGTCTCCGGAGAAGGGCGGCATATAAATCAAATTTAAAAAAAAAACATTTGCTAAAAAATCTGACATATGTCTTTGTTTCTCAGGCTGCTTTTTAAGAATATATTGAAAGAGCTTACTTCTCCACTTCCTCTTGCTGGAGATTTATTGAGTATAGTCTTGTTAGATGATTTTATATTCCTAAACATCAGCAGAGCATTAAAAGAATCCAGAATAATAAGGAGAACATTCTACTGAAAAGAAACAGGTTCATAATATAGCTAACGTGGATGTGAGCTTAATCCAGCTATCAGTGAACACTATGAGACATTTATTTATTGGTTCAATGTATATGCTGCCCTTCTCCGGAGACTCAGGGCGGCTTACAATGTGTTAAGCAATAGCCTTCATACTTTTGTATATACCTGCTTAGTAGGGCTTTTGCACCCCCCCCCCCCAAGCGGTGTTCTTTTTTATACAAAAAGAGGGTTTATTGCCCCCACAATCCAGGTCCTCATTTTACTACCTCGGAAGGATGGAAGGCTGAGTCAACCTTGAGCCTGGTAAGATTTGAACTTGCAGTAATTGCAGGCAGCTGGTGTTACTTAATAGTACTTTAATCTGCTGCGCCACCAAGGCTTCTTGTTATATGAGAAGTAAAAAAATATATATATTAAGAAATATTTAGGAAAGGAAAATTTCACTTCTGTCAAACTATGTATTGAAGAAAGGGAAACACAAAGGAGAGAGAAAGCAAAGAACTACCAATAGACCAGGTGAGAAATAGACCCAGGAAGAGGTGTGAAGACTCTTCTTCTCATCATTCGCATGGTCAAAATACACTCATGGGTGCAAAAATTGAGACTATCTTCAACCCAATGGTGAAATCCAAATTTTTTTACTACCAGTTCTGTGGGTGTGGCTTGGTGGGCGTGGTGTGGCTTGGTGGGCATGGCAGGGGAAGGATACTGCAAAATCTCCATTCCCACCCCATTCTGGGGCCAGCCAGAAATGGTATTTGCCTATTTTCCAGAATCTGTCAGAACCTGCTGGATTGCACCCCTACTTCAACCCCTTTTTACTTCTCTTTGATCAAAAGGTAAATTATACATTGGTTTTAGTAGTGTTTAATATCTTAAATACCTAAATGGAATGTTCTCTGGTTCTCATAAAACTTCACAGATGCCTGGAACTTTTTGAAATAACAAACTTAAATTAAGGGATTACCTGTTCCTAAAATGGAGGGTTTTTTAAAAAAAAAAACCTGTTGGGTTTAGATTTGATTTTAGTTCATAGATAATTGAATATTCCTCCATGAAAAAGCTGGACAAATTTTCAATGGAGTTTACATTCTCATTTTTAAATTTTTGATTCATTTCCTCATCAGATTGTTTCTTTTCTTTTCATGTCATATTACCTATAACAACTTCTTTATGCACAATTTACACCTATATACATTTTTGCCAATTATTTCCCAACTGAAATATGCTTCTGAGCATTATTTTCAAGAACAGACATTTATGGGGATCTTTTCCCCTAATTTATGTATTTTTCTATAGATTTTTAATTAGAGAAATGTGTCATGATATTTGGAAAAATATATGAACTCAAATAGCAGCAATTACATTTGCAATTGTTGGAAAATTGTGAGTTAGGAACATTTATATTAAAATATGAATTCAATGAGTTTCTCTCCATTTCTAACTCTCATTAAAATAAAATTATTTGTTTTATATATATCCCCCCCTCCCCATTTCTGCCTATAATGGAATTCAGGCTAAAGATTTCATTACTATTAGTAATGAATTACTATTAATAGTAACTCAAATTATTAAGATGTATTTTGGGGAAGTGGTTAGAATGCAGTATCGCAGGCTAATTCTGCCAACTGCCAGCAGTTTGATCCTGACCAGCTCAAGTAAAATGAGGACCCAGATTGTTAAGGGCAATATGCTGACTCTGTAAACCACTTAGAGGGGAAGTAAAGCACTATGAAGCAGTATATAAGTCTAAGTACTATTGCTATTAATTCATGAAGACCCTATTGTTAAGGAATATTCTTCAATGGCTTAAAAATATTAAAAAAGAAATTAAAAAAGAGCCTGGTGGCGCAGTGGACTAAGTGCTGTTAAAGTAGCACTTAGTTGCCAGCTGCCTGCAATTACTGCAAATTCAAATCTCACCAGGCTCAAGGTGGACTCAGCCTTCCATCCTTTCGAAGTAGATAAAATGAGGACCCGGATTGTGGGGGCAATAAACTTTTTGTATAAAAAAGAATACCGCTTGGGGGAGGGGGCGAAAGCCCTACTAAGCAGGTATATACAAAAGTATGAAGGCTATTGTTTAATGCGTTGTAAGCCGTCCTGCGTCTCTGGAGAAGGGCGGCATATAAATCGAACTAATAAATAAATAAATAAAAAAAGAAGAGAAAGTTTCACCTTTTCAATGATGGTTTCTTTTATTCACTATTAAATTTATGTCCCATATTTCTGTTTATATCAATACTCAAGAAACAAATACAAAGTAGAAAATGTGTGCTAGAGAAAGTATGCAGAGGATTACTTCTGAAATTCATCACAACTACCTTACCAGCAACATGCATAAGAAGCTTTTATATTTCTGTGTAATGAAGCAATGTGTTGTATTGGTGATTGTATATTATATCTGTCTCTTCTTGTTGAATCTTTGTGTTTGTATATATCAAGAAGCACAGAATGGACTGCATAGGCTGTTATCTGAGTCACAATATTGTGAGGAAGAAAGGTATGAGTTTATAATGGACCAGTCAGCAACATTCTCATCTACAAAGTATCAATGAATATTTTTCCTCCATATTCTATGGAGAATATGTTATTCTCCACAGCCTCAAACTCCATTGGATCCATTTTCTTGACCTTTCTTTCACTGTTTTTCCTCCTCTTTATGTCTCTCTCTCTCTATCTCTCTCTCTCTCTCTCTCTCTCACACACACACACACACACACAATTAGTCCTGCTGGCAGAGTTGGGTTGAAATGAATACCAATAAAATTGATGCATTTGAAATCCATCATTAAAATAATTACAGATTAACAGTGTTGATTAAGGAGATGCATTCTGCTCTCCTCCTAAATACTGAGAAAGTGCATTACGTAGACTAGATGCTATACAGGAAGAGACCTTTTCACACATGCATGCTAGACCTAGCAGCACAGCATCTTCAGATTGGCTTCTTCTGGTGCTGGAGGAAATGGACAGGTTCAATGCAGGCAAGGCTCTTGGTGCTGTAGGAAATGGTTAGGTTCAAAGCTTTCCCAGGACCCACATTAGTTCTCTATAAAGTAAAAGTATGGGGGAAAAAAGTGCTTTTAGACTTACAAGATTCTGCTACTGAAACCACACAATAAAGATAGCATTAGTACTCATGGTTTGTGCTTCTTTAATGGACTTCTTGAAGGCTAACATCAATCTTGCAAGTCTGAAAGCACTTCCTTCCTTTACTCTGCTAAACTAAGTATGTGATAAACTGTTCTGGTCATCAGCAATGTTGAAGTTCAGGACACAGATCTTATGACATCGAATTGTAAAATACGGTTATAAACATTTGTTTTCATTCATTTTTGTTCTAAGATTGAACTACTTTCAAGCAATCAAAGTAAACTATGTGTGTTTGTATGTGATAGGCTTATTATAACAATATGCAATGATGCACGTTTCTAGACTACACAAACAAAGCAACCTGCATGCCACACCAATCCACCAAGACTCTGAATATCATACATTTCCTTCTTACTATAAAAGGGTTAAGCAACATTGGTAATCCTGATATTGCAGGAAAAACACTGTAATTATATTATGATTCTCAAGAAAAACAATGTTGAAAGTCAGTCACATAACAACAATAGAAAAAAAAACCAGCCTATGAACCTGAAAGGATTGATAATTTAATGTACAAAATCAACATCACAAAGCAACTCCATTCTCCTAGGATATTAGGCCAAATGAGCTTTGAGGCTATAAGAGAAAGTTACTTTAAAAGACATGCATAGTTCAAAGGGGGGGGGGGGACCACCCACTAGAGGGAAGTTTTTACTAAATGCAAAATATTTTAGATCACAGAAGGCTGATTTGCTTTTGAAGTGACAGAATCAGCATTCAAACAATCCCCCTTTTATGCACCAAAATGAAAGAGTCTTTCTCATGCATTCACAAAAAAAAAACAAAAAAAAAAAAACCCACCACCCCAGATCAGAACTAATATGAATAATTTCATTCCTTTCCCAAAGAAGAAAAAAAAAGCAGGTTTTCCCTGAAATTCTTTTTGGGACATTCCAGCTGAAAGATACATTTAAAAGAATGGGTTTGCTTTACATTTCCAAACAAAGGAAGCAATTGTAGATCCACCATGAAATGGGCTGACTGAAGACATTTTTTCCTTCCTCATCAGTGATTTCTTATACTTTGGCTGAACCGTCAACGAACCAGATGGTCCATGAGAAGCGTGGGTTGGTGCATCAGGTGAGATCTGGACTTCTTCCCTACTTCATCAATTGGCAAATTCTTATATATTGTAACTGTTCGTTTAATAAAAGCATTGACTTTGCAGTCCTTAATGACTTGAGTGATACGAAGTGAAATTTTCTCCCATCTTCCCCAGGAAGTTATTTAAAAATATATATACAAGCAGATCTTAGTAAATGCATTGTAGCAAGGATTTTCACTTATCGAGCGCACATTTGCGAACAGGTAGGGAAGGTAAGTGAAAAGAAAGCCTTCTTTTTGTGACAGAAGACCAGTTTGAAAAAGGAAGACTTTTCTATCCACGAACTTCTTTCACACTGATGAAGAAGGCCCCTGGCCAATATGTGTAGAGAAGCCCTGGGTGGGGCACAAATGAAGGTCCTGGGTGACATGTGAGAGAAGCCCTGGATGCACCGGTGCAAAGCCTCATGGTGCAGAAGTGATGTGCCATGCAGTGGATGCAGCAGCAGGTAGGAATGGGTGGTGGTGGGCAGCTGGCATCAATGGCCAGGGAAGTGGCCAAAAGAGCAGAGATGGGGCAGTGGAGGCAGTTTATTATCTAGTTTGGATCCAGGGCGTGTGTGTGTGTGTGTGTGTGTGTGTGTGTGTGTGTGTGTGTGTGTGTGTCCTTGCCTAATGACTGCATGGGATTCACTCAATAGCAGCAACTTAGCAATGGAAATGCCATTGCTAAGTGGAAAACTCACCAATATGTCATTTAAGAACTGCATTGTTTAGTGATGGAATTGCTAGGCCCAGTTATGGTCATTAAGGATATTAGTTACTATATAAAGGTTTAGTAGTCTACCAGAAGTGATTTAGAGTGAACAAATGGCAGCATATTGTATGTCTTCTTTAAAAGCTTTCACCCATGTATGCTGCTTAAAGTTTAATTTGGTGTGTTATGTAACCATCAAAACCACAATTCTTTATTAGGCGCCTGAGCTTTTTCTCAGAAATATCACTGAGTGCTCATGGGATTTACTGCTACATCAAATTGACAAAGAATTGCAGTGTAAATTTGTTTCTGAGTAAACAAGCCTAAATTGGGCTTCAGAGTTCTTAGAAAAATACAGCTAGCTTTAATCCTACACCTATATTTTTTAAATTCTTGAATTGCTTTGATAGAAATGTTGAAGTCAAATATAGTTGAAGGCAGAAATATTGTAATATTTTATTATTATTAAGTTATATAATGTTAATATATTGCAATGTTAATGTATTACAGGTAGTCCTCGACTTACAACAGTTCATTTAGTGACAATTCAAAGTTACAGTGGCAATGAAAAAAGTGATTTATGACCATTTTTCACACTTATGACCATTGTGGCAAGGTCATGTGATAAAAATTCAGACACTTGGCAACTGACTCATATTTATGACGGTTGCAGGGTCCCAGGGTCATAGGATCCCCTTTTGTGACCTTCTGACAAGCAACGTCAATGAGGAAGCCGGATTCACTTAACAACAATGTTGCTAATTTAACAAGTGCAGTGATTCACTTAACAACCGTGGCAAGAAAGGTTGTAAAATGGGGTAACATTAACAAATGTCTCACTTAGCAACAGGAATTTTGGGCTCAATTGTTATTGTTATTGTAAGCCAAGGAATACCTGTGTGCTATATATAATACAGGCAATCCTAAAGTTACGACAGTTCACTTAGCGACCGTTTGAAGTTATGACATAACCCCGCCAAGTACTAACAACACAGTCCCGAAGTTACAAATGTTCCAGCATCACACCAGTTGTTCACACTTACAAATGATCACAGAGGCTCTGAAACATTTGCCCTTCTATTCCCCCACACCTGCCATGTCTCTACAGGAACTGGGTCTGTGGAGACTCACATTGCAACGATCTAGCAAGCCATCGGTTTCTTTGCCTGCTTCGATGCATTCATGGTGAGCAGAGGCTAAATTAGTGCGAGATCACATGAGATCAATAGCGCGTGATCTCATGCTGCTGATCTTGCATGATCTTACACTACTGTACTTTAGGCCTCTGTTCTCTGTGAACAGAGGCTTGCATGAGGTCTACATAGCGGGATCCAGATGGGAGGCCTATTCTGCCATAGCAACCACCCTGTGGAACATTATCCCCTTTGATGTGAGACCAGCTCCATCCTTGATGTTCTTTTGGAAGCTCCTCAATAGGCTTGGGCAGTCTCACAAAATTGGGGATTTAATGGGGCGCTGCACTGCATGTTCTCCCTATCCTTTTTGTTTTTTCACAATCATATTAATCTTTTAATTGTAGTATTTTTGTAATTACTGGTTTTTATGATTTTATTATAAGCCTCCCAGTCATATTTCTCTGAAATAGGCAGCATATAAATATGATAAATAAATACTAATAACGGTCTGTCAAATACATAGTGAGGCTGACTAACCTTCACTCTGATCTCTTGATGGCAGAGTGCAGCTGCTTCCATTTCTTAATTGGTTTCCAGAACATGAGAATGCAGGCACAGAAAGCTCAAGTGCTGACTTCTATTGCTAACAACCTTTTGAATTTCTCTCTCTCTCTCCACATGAAATGCAAAATTCCAGATATCTCCAGATGGCGGCAGATAGATCAAGAAAAAAAATCAACCTGTTGCTGCCATCTAGTGCCATCTAGTGATGGTCTCTGTTTTTGCACCTCAGATAGATTCTATCCCCATATCTGATAAAACATTCAGCTCTCTCTCAGGTTTACCTAGTCATAAGTAAACAGCCATATGACAAATTTTACCATGCAAACCTGTGCATATGTATTAGTTGATAAACTCCACCCATTCCACACAGGACTGCAATCATATACACAACTTATGTGGAAATAAGCCTGATTAAATTCAGTTTGACTTTCTTCAAAGTACTGTAGACATGTTATTCATAGAACTGGGTGTGAAATGCTGTTTCATAATAGGAAATCTGTGCTCTGAATATGGAATACAGTAATAATTAATGGTGTGCACTCTTTTCAGTTGTAGTTTTCACATTATCAGTGTGTTATCCTGACACTCTCGTTCTCACTGCATCTTTAATTAAGACTACTATGCCTGGCTTCTAACTACAAATGTGACTGTATAATTCCACCAGACATTCATCTTGTTTCTAGAAGACAGGAAGCTGTATCTGCACCCAATCCTGGCTTGCAAATTAGCACTGTCTCTAAAATATCTCGAAATTCATACACATTTAAATGAAACATCTAACGTGCTATCGAATGAATAGTTGTACAACTTTGTTTTTGATGTCTTTTCAGAGCAATAATATTTTAGCAGCAACATGCTGCCCATTCAAATGGCACATTGAAAAAAACAATGATTAATGCCTTAATTTTTTAAAAATGGGATAGCAAATGACAGACTTTCCATCTATTCTGATAGTCTTTCCATGTGAAGCTACCAAATATTTTATGGTTGTTGATATCTGCTTCATTATAACCATTCAGCTGTACACATTTTAGATAGTCAGCACACACAAGCAGTAATTTAACATTCAAATCCTCTTTCCAGAAATACATTTTCCTTATGTCAACAATTACTGCTAATCCAAACAGTCTCTCCTATTTTCTCTGGGCCCAGAACCTTTTAGTTGATTTAAAAAAAAAAAAACTTTTAGAAAAATTGCATCACTGTTCCTGCATTGCTGTTTCCAGTATTTGAGTTTTTGTTAGAAATGTATTATCTGGAAGAAGAAGAAGAAGAAGAGTCTAATTAAGGTATTTAGTTCCCATGACAACTATATTATCTCACTATTGACATGTTTTTATTAAAGAGTGCTGAAAACTGTAAGTTGAAATTCACTCAGCCGCAGAGGAAATTTGAAAATATTTATTTTTATTAGTGATAACAGCAACATTTCCACAGAGAGTAGATGAGTTGTCACACTTCTGGAATTTTTGGAAAGCTATAGATAGGTACAAATATGGGATTATTGGATTTGTATTTTTTTAATATATTTATTTAGAAATATAAGATGGTGGCCTATCTTATATACAGTGACGGCTAAGCTGGAGGGAGGGGCAAATACCCTCAAAGAGAGGTGGCCTATAAATAGTCATGTTCATAATTCTGATTCTGATAGGAAGTTGTGCAGAAATGTAACATTTGATAAAGGGGAAATTGATTTGATTGATATAAGAGAATTATTCATAGCTTAGGTTGAACTGGGGGTCCTTGGAGCTCAGAGATCCTCAAGGACCTCTCAAATTGATTAATATAAGGACCATATGATCAGAAGTAGTTAAGATAGCATGGTATTTTCAAAATACCAGCTTGTTATTTACTTTTGAATGACGTTCAGTTAAAATATGTTTTAAATACTATCACACAGCCTTGTTCCACATAAATTCTTATATTCTCCTACCAAATACATAGAGTTAAACTAACTATTCACGGAAATGACAGTCTCAATGCAGGATTTCAAGGAATCTAAAGAGCCATAGAAATGTATGCAAAAAAAAGAAAAAGCTATAAGAAAAAATCCATGCCAGATAGCTGAGTTTGGTGCAGGTTTGCTTCTGTCTTCGGCAAACTGGAGATTATACAGTTTTTACAAGCAAGAATTGGTTAGAGAAGCATTCTGAGCATTAGCCAATGTTTTCGTGTTTGAAATACAACAAAAAGGTAATTCCTATGAAAAGGACTCAACTAGAATGTACTACTTTCTATTTAAGAGTATTCAAGTAGTCAAATAGGTTGACCCCTTCTTCTTTGCTGCTACAAAGAAGAGGGGGTCAACCTATTTTCCAAAGGACCAGAAGGCAAAATAAGAAACAATGGATGGAAGCTAACGAAAGAGAGAGGCAACCTAGATCTAAGGAGAAATTTTCTAACTGAGAACAATTAACCAATGGTACAGCTTGCCTTCAGAAGTTTTGGGTGCTCCATCTGGAGGCTTTTAAGAAGAGACTGGACAGCCACTTGTCTGGAATGGTTTAATGTTTCCTGATTGAGCAGGGGGTTGGACTAGAAGACCTCCAAGATCCCTTCCAACTCTGTTATTCAGCTACATATGAAAAACCTTTAAAAGCTTCTAAAACTGTCTCTCGCTTTCTCACTCTCTCTGTCCTTTCTCTCTGTGTGTATTTGTGTGTGCTTGGCACATGGATGGGATGGGAAACGAGGGAGAATGAAAATTAAATCTACAGTTACTGAAAAGGGCTTGGTTGACTAACTGACTGGAACTCAGCATCTTAGAATCTTTTCTTGCATGCTCTATTTGTTCTTTTATATTCCTGATCGTTGTGCAACTTCCTGAGATTCAGCAATTTGCATGGCAGGAGAAATCACTGCCATTGAAATTGCTTATTTATAATTTAGCATGATATTTAGAAAAAACATTATTTCTGATCTCCAAGACAGAACTAAGATGTTGAAAAAATGTTCTTTGCAATTGTCTCAGAAATTTGCTTTAGGATCCAGTATGTAGAAAGGTGATTCTTTACTCACTACAATTGCTTTTTTTATTTAGTTTTGTTTCCAAATAATTTACATAGGTTGAGGGGGGGGAAAACCCTGTGAATTGATGCACAGCATAATCATATAATTATGCGGTCTTGCCAAATAATCACAACTAGACGAAGAGGAAGAAAGAAAAAGGATTTCATATGGAAAAATAGATATAGATTAGATGGTAATGTTGAATTTTCTTTTACATTTTCTTTCTATAATCTCTCCTTTGCTATTTAATAGGTAGTCCTTGATTTACAACCACAATTGGGACTGGAGACTTTGTCATTAAGCAGTGCAGTCATTAAGTAAGAATTGTTGGAAGAAATATCTATTTGGTTCAGTTCAGCTGGGAGAAAAATACTGGAATCATGGAGGCTGATTGGAAAGATGGTTTATAGATGAAGCAGAACCACATGAGTTCTGGGCAGCTGACCACATGGTGTTGAGAGTGGGCATCTTTTATACCTTCTTTGCACTTGATCTTCCTGTTCCTGTGCAATACCAGGAACAGGAAGATCATTCTATTGGCTGTTAGCAGACTCCTATGGGGCCATATAGGGGTTATGCAGAGGTCATAGCTCTATAGACATGTGCTTTGGGCACTCGGTCTAGCTATATTAGCCATCACTGTCCTAGAACTTTCTCCCTTATTTTGGGTGCTTCATTACACATTAGCAGAAGAGGACAAAAAAAGAATAAACACATCCATGTGCTTTCCTTGGCATATATATGACAGTACTTTGCTGTCTTCCGTGACTGTTTTCAACTCTGCATTGGCTCTCAGTCATGAAATTTTTTGGAGGCTTCCCATTGAATTGTTAACCAGATCTGACCCTGGTTAATTCTAATTTCTGAGCCCCATCAGAATCAGTCAACTGGTGTCATCTCCTGAGAATAAAAGTTATTTTGTGACATTAAAAGAATTTAAACATGAAATCCTTTAAATCAGGATTCACAATATAGACGTCCCTCTGGAGTCCAGTAGATTTACAAAGTCTTATTTAAAGCTTTGAAATTAGGAGCCAGTTTGGTGTAGTCATGAAAGTGCTGGCTTAGAAATCAGAAGACTATAAGTTCTAGGCCTGCCTGAGACATGGAGGGTGACTGGGTGACTTTAAACCAGTCATTCTCTCTCAGCCCAATGCATCTCACAGATTTGTTACTATGGGGAAAATAGGAAGTATATTAGATATGTTCACTGCCTTGAGTTGATCAAAATATAAAACAGTGGGATAAAATTGTGATAAGAATTAAATGAATTTTGGAATGATCAAGGAAGAGAGACAGAAGCTAATGCCTAGAAGTTAATTCACAATTGCAAATTGATTACTGCTCCAGCAAAGTTCAACTGCTTACCCACCTACTGATGGAAAGAAAAAGACATCCTTTCCAGACCATTATATGACAGCTCCAATGAATGTGACAAGTTCCTTCATTGCAAATGCTTCATTCTGTATTGTGTTCTGGAGAATATTAATTTCCCTATTAATACTATCCATTTTCACCAGAATATGTAGCACACACACCCTTATTTGAAATGCTAGATGCTAGTTGGAAAGTAGCATCCAGAAAAGTTGAGCAGTTTACAATGTCAGCATATTGCCCCCAACAATCTGGTGGCCTTCTGACCTTGGAAGGATGGAAGGCTGACTCAACCTTGACCTGGTCAGGATTAAACTATAGACTGGGGGCAGAGTTAGCCTGCAATACTGGATTCTAATTATTATGAAATTTATTTGTTGCTCAACTCTTATCCAATGACTCTGAGAAGCTTTAGATAACTGAATCCCATATTTCATGTATAAATCACAATATTTTGCATAATTCAGAGGCCTAATGCATAATGTTGCTAGTTATAGCTAAAGATCAACAGCAATCTATTATTCAGAGTTTTAACATGTAACCTTGGAATGTTTCTGAAAACCAGTGCAACATAATTTGATCTTTGTTGTTTCTGCTAATGCAATGTTGGGCATGCATTTTTTTCATAGTAAAATCAGCAAAAGTTCTAAGGAATCTCAAGTGTTTTCCCTGGGTCCTTTCTGAGTGTGTCTTACTCATTTTGAAGGACAGTGTCTCTCAAACATACCAGTGTTTATGAATTTCTTTCTCCCTCCTTCCAAGGGTAAATCCATTGCCTGGTTCTTATTCAACTATCAGTTTACCTGAAACACACTGCCAAGAATAATTTCAATACCATTCTTGTTTTCTTTTTATTTTCTTGGTAAGAGACTGTTTTTGTCCATTTGTTGTAACATTAAATGCAGTGTTTCTAATGCTGGCACTTAAATCTCTTCCATTTCATTTTATTGTGAGAGCTCATAACTTTTAAGTTGTGCTTTAAATTATTGTAAGTCATCATGAGAGTAGGATTATATCAAAGCAGCTCTTTCTCCACTGATTTGATGAAGATGCTGTTTTGACAGCCTGAAGAGTTGTTTTGAACTGTAAAGAGTTAGGTTCAAAACAAGAATCTTGCACAGTTTTAAAATAATCTAATTGATAAGCATTTATGCAGTAACCTTATGAAGGTGAAATTTTTTTATGTTCTACTAGATGACCTAGATAAACCCTGGGAAAATACTTCACATTCTTTTCTAATCTTATTGGGTGAGTGGATTTGAAACCCATCATTCTTCATTGAAAGTTGACAAATGACTGTAGTTTTCCCACAAACTTTTTGTGGTTGTTGTTTTTTTCCATTTGTATCATACGTTTGACCTTGGCATCTGTGATCACCACTATGAATGAAAGACCCAGGGAGATGAACTAAGGCAGGGGTATCCAACTCAATTTCACTGAGGGCTTCATCACGATTATGTTTGACCTCGGGGGGGGGCGAGGTGGGCGTGGTTGGTGTGGGTATGGCCAGGGTGGGCATGGCCAGATCAACGTCACTCATGTCAGGGGTGCCTGTGGGGACCTGAATGCTCTGCCAGCAAAAACAGGCTCCCAAGCTCTGTTTTTGGCTGCGACGGCCTCCTGCAACCCTCTGCCAGTGAAAAAGGTACTTAAGGGGGCTGCAGGTGGCCCACCTGAGCTCTGTTTTTACTGGCAGAAGCACTGCGGGTTGGTCCTTTGCTGTTTCCAGGGCAGCCCCGTGGGCCAGATATAAGTACCCCACAAGCTGGATCCGGCCCCCTGGCCTTGAGTTTGACACCCCTGAACTAAGACTATGCTAAGCTTGATTACATACTTTTTTTAAAAAAAATAATTTATATGCCGCCCTTCTCTGGAGACTCAGGGCGGCTTACAATGCATTAAGCAATAGCCTTCATACTTTTGTATATACCTGCTTAGTAGGGCTTTCAGCCCCCCCCCCAAATGGTATTCTTTTTTTTATTACAAAGTCAGCTTATTGCCCCCACAAACTGGGTCCTCATTTTACCTACCTTGAAAGGATGGAAGGCTGAGTCAACCTTGAGCCTGGTGAGATTCGAATTTGCAGTAATTGCAGGCAACTGGTGTCACTTTAACACCACTTTAAGCTGCTGCGCCACCAAGGCTCTTTAGTTATGTTCACAAGGAATGCTGAGCTAGGATTTATTTAGGGTTTTTTTCTTAATTGAACGGTAGGGACTTAATTCGCACACACCTCTAAGCAATATGTGCAATTTTTATACAATATGGTAAGCATAAGCAAAAAAAAAATAAAAATAAAAAATCAGCTAACAAATTGTTCAGCTAACAAACAATCCAAGTCAATGCAAGATGTAAGTTCAGAGCTCAGAATAGCCATTTCTTCTTTCCTGTAGCAGAAAAGAAAATATATATGATTTTTTTTTTAAAAAAGGAAGGGGCAGTGAGTACTGATTCTATACTTAGATTTCTGGTTCTCTATTTCTATTTCTACTTCTGTTTCTGTTATTTAGAAGTAGCCCAGAAGCCCAATAAAATGAACAAGCTAACAAAAAATGCAACACACAAATTGTTTATCTTGGAAGAAATGTATTCCTCATCAGAAAAAAGTTTGCTACTTTCTAATTTAATACAAGGTTAATGAAATTATTGAAATCCATTTCATGATAATTAAGATTAAGTATCAAAACTACTATAATTAATGGAAAACTGAACAACTTTGACCTTTCGTAGCTCCAGACTTTGTGCCTTTGATGATTCTTTCGACACACAACGCACTCCAGTTAAACTGCTTCCAGTATTTTTAGAATAATGCCTGATCCTAACTGAATAGCAGTCATCCATCATCTGTTAGGCCATTTGTTCAATCATAATTACAACTCTAATTAAATGTTTGCACCCTGTTTTTAAATTTAATGTCTATAACACTCCACTTCAAGATTTATAGCTCGTTCTGACATTTATGCTTTTATTAATCTTATGCTTTCCCAAAATATCTTCAATAATATTGCATCCTTGAGGTTCAGTTAAAATAGTATTTCACTCACTGAGCTGTAACAATTTCCTGCCAATTTGAGTATTTTAAATAAAATATTATCAGCATGCTAACTTTTTAATCTATATTAGCATTCATGGGTAATACACTGTCATTCTTCAATTCCTTATTTTTTTTTCTTTTTCATTAAGGAAAATAATCTTAGGAATAATGGAAATGCTGATGCATTGGTCAACATGCTCTGATTGCTGGCGAAAACTGCTAAAAGGACATATTGTAATTGTTGATTGTATTTTATTGTTGGCTACATTAAAATATTTTATCACTATATTATGCATTTACATATTGGTGCTTGTAAGCCACTTAGAGCAAGTCTCAAATGAATGAATGAATAAATCAATAAATACAGAGAGAGTAATTAATTTATTAATGGTAAAAGGCTTTGGAAAAAGGTTAAAATTAAGGATTGACAGCAGAAGGCCCTCAATTATTCAGGAAAAAACTTCAAAGTAAATGACTGTTAACTATATGATGACTTCACTAAAAATGTAAAAAGCAATATATTTCCAAGTGGACTGCCAGAAGAATTTTGATTGCATACAAAATCCTAACATGTTGTTGGTAAAAATGCAAGATGATATCTCTTTCAGTACACCAGAGGTCTTCAAACTTGGCAGCTTTAAGACTTGTGGACTTCAACGCCCAGTATTCTCCAGCCAGGATAGCATAGCTGGCTGGAGAATTCTGGGCATTGAAGTCCACAGGTCTTAAAGCTGCTAAATTTGAAGACCTCTGTAGTACATTGTCGCTGTTCATTCCATATGCTAGATCCATGCACCATGAAAATGGGGGCTTCTTTTGAAGCAAAGGATTTTATCATTTCATTGAGCAACAATGGGTACATTTGAAATCCCTAACAATCTCTTCAAGTGGGAATGATCTGATCACATTGAAGAGATTACCCCATGAGAAGTCATCACCTAATGGAAACTTTAAGTAAACTATAGATAATTGCAACAATTTTACTGGTACAATTGTGGAGGTGTGGTGGGGGGGAGACGTTGCATCATATGCCTATTTGTGTGTGTAGTTATGTTTGTTTCTAATGGCTATCACTTTCCTGGACTTAGTTCATGTTTTGCTAACCATTTTATTATTTCACCAAGGTCATCTCTAGTTTTCTGTACTATCCATGTTTTCTTGACAAATACAGGGGTGGTTTATCCTGGTCTTATCTATACAGAATGAAATGATGCTTTTGCCATTGTCACTGCACTGAACATTGTTTGCAGCATCTTCCTGTATTGTTGCTGCCCAGTTCCCTGCTTGTTTTAGCTTAATAGTTGTATAAACTTCACACCTTAGATGACATTGGGAGTTCATACAGTCTTAGTGTACACACCTGCCTCATCTCTGAGGAATGACCCTCCACCCTGTTATAATGAGGCAGTACAGCAGGGCTTGATGAGGAAAATTAGGCATTAACTACAAAATAAAAAGATTTAAATATTTCCCTTGACAGTTGTGACTGACTTAAGGGGACAGTGCTCATCTCCAATTCTCAGACAAGTGAACCTGCATTGTCTCAGAGATGTTTCTGTCATCATGTGACCAGCATGAAAATACAGAATGCAGTAACCTTCCCACCGAAATGATACTTTACTTGGATTTACACACTTTCAAACTGCTAGGTTGGCAGGAGCTGAGGTGAGTAACAAAGCTCACTCTATCAAGACTCACTTGGGTCTTGAATCCAGGCTGTCACTTTCTAGCTGATAAGCTCAGCATCTTAACCACTGAGCTATCATGGCCCCAAATAAAAATTAAAGTTGCCTTTAAATCCAGTTGAACTCTTGGTGACTTGTATACAGACACACCCACGCAATTTTCTTGACATGATACAAAAGTATGTTGCATTTGACACTTTCCAAGATGTTATTTTGATCCTTCCTTCCTTCCTTCCTTCCTTCCTTCCTTCCTTCCTTCCTTCCTTCCTTCCTTCCTTCCTTCCTTCCTTCCTTCCTTTCAAAAATCAAACACAGTATAGAACAAGACTATAGCAAATTAAAAATGCAATAAACTTTGACCCTCCCCAATATCATTTTCCTGTTACTAAACTATTTTTGTCCCTGAGGCTGCCATTATAGCTACTGACAGCTTCAAGGGCAAATGACAAAAAACCCCTCAGATTCCAGAAGAAAACATGGGCAAAGAACAGGTTTGATTTCACTGCCTGTAAAACAGTCTAGCAAGTGAATCAACATCCATGCTTGAAATTGCTTGCGATAGCAATTTTCTTTTTAGATGAACTTAATTGAGAACATTTTATTTACATTTATCAGAAAGAAATGTTCAGAGTATTCCACTGAATACATCTGCCAGAATTACAGCATATAAAGGCCAGCTAAGATAAATAAGCACCACAGGCATTCCTAATCAGCACTACTAAAGTAGTGACCAAAATGTATTCACAGTTGTGATTTGTGGAAAACCTTGCACTGTCACCAATTTTATTATTGTTGAATAATGAATTAAAAGTTTAACAATTCCTAGCATGAACTTTTTTCCCCCAGTTTGGCATCTGTGTTGACATTGAACTGTGTTGCAAAACCGTTCACTGTAGTATTTTAGTGGTCACAAACTGCACAAACCATGTGAAACAAAATTGTTATCTGGACATTCTGGATTTTACAAACGCTTCTGTTTATCTCTGTCAAGGTAATGTTCCTTACTCATCCATCCATCTGTCATATCTATCTATCTATCTATCTATCTATCTATCTATCTATCTATCTATCTATCTATCTATCATATCATGTATACCGTGTTTTCCTGAAAATAAGACTAGGTCTTATATTAATTTTTGCTCCAAAAGATGCATTAGGGCTTATTTTCTGGTTAGGTCTTATTTTGGGGAAAATACAGTACTAAATGAATCCATCTGGCTGACAATCTTAACTGGGGCTTATTTTGTGAGGTAGGGCTTATATTACGAGCATCCTGAATAATCATGCTAGGACTTATTTTCTGGTTGGGTCTTATTTTCAGAGAAACGGGGTATCTTTTTATGCCTCATCATAACCTGATGTCTCTTGGCAGCTTAAAGAACATATATCAAAAAGTAAAACATGCATGGTATGACTAAAAATGACATTAACATCATAAGACATACACATACAGAACAGCAAGGACAATAAATGAAACATAAAATAATTAAAGATGGCACAGTATTAATAGACTATTCTCTAGAATAACTCTGCTTTCAATATTTCCCTGAACATCAGCAAGAGGAACACTAGAGGGTATTTCAAAACATTTGTTCCACCATAGAAAAGCAACATCTTCTAGTTTATGCCCCTCATCTCGGAAATGTGGGACTCTAAGCAGCTTTTCTGTATAAAATATAGTAGATTTTTGTTGGAATAAAGGGATATTTAGATACCAGCAACATTTTTAATGAAATGAACTCTGCTGTCTAGTATGATTACTATTCATTCCACATCAGAAGACAGATCTTCTACTTTCTCAAACATGCATTAAAATGTCAATATTCCCAGAAGTCTGCTCCAATTATACCATTCATTCCAGTAAATTGTAAAGCTGTTCTAATTCTTATAATAAGCCCTAATCTTCTCTATGTATATCTTATCTTCTCATCATCCACAATTCCACTAGCAAACTCTTTGCCTTCAGATGTTGATTTTGGGTTCCAGAAAGACTACAATACATTCACGGTGGAAATTAGGGTCCTGCATAAACACCTCTTTGCTTTGAATTCCAGTGCTTATGAAAAAAAGTGTTTTAGTAAAGATTTTGCTATTAACATTTACATAGCTGGGAAAAAAACCCTTTTACAGAAATAAAATTTTCTTCTGTAGGATGAAGTCTTTGCGGTATCCACTTATTCATCACACCACCCTGCTGGATTACTTTCATCACTTAGGGAATGAAATATGAACTGCGGGAAATATTGTATAAGAACTGTTGACGTCAGGAATGGAATTAAACCAAGTCAAAAGAATGGTTTCCTGGTCTATTTTTCTCCTCTAATCTTTGCATTGATTCATTTTGTTTTAAACCCTTACAAATAACCTCTATATTGTTAATACATTTCAAATAGAATAGAATAGAATAGAATAGAATAGAATAGAATAGAATAGAATAGAATAGAATAGAATAGAATAGAATTCTTTATTGGCCAAGTGTGATTGTACACACAAGGAATTTGTGTTCAGTGCATAAGATTTCGTTGAACATAAAAGCCATAAGTGATAAATCATGATCATAGTCATCATAAAAAAATACATTCATCATAAATCATAAGTTATGAAGGAGGAACAACTATATGGACAGGAATAAAATATATCTCTGTTTGAACCAGAAACTTGCTATAGTTTAAAATATGCTGCCTGTGAGCATCAAGTATATTCACACTCAAAAGCCCTCTGTAAGGTATATTAGGGATCTCAAAGAATGAAACAATCCAGGACAAGATTCTTCTAGGTAAATCTGGAGGCCTGTAATAATTTCAAGCAACGCAAGGATATGGACCTGTCAAGATTAATAGGAATCAGGCAGTAAAAATTAAAAGAATTCACTTTTAATTAAAATCATAAGCATACTTACATGAAAATTCATCCATTGAAGTCATCCATAGAACTTCCATCACATGAAATGTGATTGAGACGAGAGCACTAATGTGAAATGTGTCATTTTTTAATTTACATATCTAATGTGACATAAAAATTTCCTCCACACATAGAAGTTAACCTTGATTTTCAATATATGACCTGCTTTTTTTGGCAGAGGGAAGAGGGTTGAGAAGAGGATTCTGATGCTGCCACTGAACAAGTATTTAAATTGTTTATTTACATTTTTCATTTTTATTAATGTTGCCTAGACATCCATCAAGATGCTCCTTGAGTTTGAAAAATCAGAATAAAAATGTTGTCCCTCAGGGGTTCTATCCAACTGTGAATCATCCTGTGTAGGTCATTGAGGAAGATTATATATAGCTGGAGACAATCATGAAGCTTGGAAACCCCCTGCTGCTTATTGACCTCCTTTGCTAACATTCTCCCAACCTTTCAGTAATAGTTCTATGTGACCTAGCATAATCTCTGTTAGGTCCAAGCTACATCTTAATTAAAATCTAGCAAGTTGGGAAAAGAGAGTCACATCTGTTCTATTTGTCCCTATTTGCTGGCACAAGCCCTATTTTCTATTTCCTGATATAATGTTGATCTCTCTCTCTCTCTCTCTCTCTCTCTCTCTCTCTCTCTCTCTCTCTCTCTCTCTCTCTCTCTCTCTCTCTCTCTGTCTCTGTCTCTGTCTCTCTCTTTCCTCCTTCCTTCCCTTCTTTGATTTATTACACATTTAAAATGAATAAAATTGTATTCAGCATTTTATTCTGATTATTGGAAGGCCAGTTAACAGTGGAAATTTATCTGTTTCTTCTCCAATATATTAAAATAACTATCAATCCAGAAACACTGATATATAATATAGAAAGAATGTTCAGAGGAAGGAAGGAAGGAAGGAAGGAAGGAAGGAAGGAAGGAAGGAAGGAAGGAAGGAACTCTCATTTTGGCCCTGTATCCACATATACAAAAAGAGTGAGGCCACAATTGCACTTTCACAACTGCCACTCTGCCTTTTCAGATTCACTCTGTTGCTACCAGTGCATTTGTGTCAAAAGAAACTTTCTCCTTAAGGCTCAAAGACGGATAAAGAGATTCGCATTATCAGAAGATTTAACAGATTAACAGAGTTGGAAGGGACCTTTGCAGGTCATCTTGTCGAACTCCCTGCCCAAGCAGGAGACTCTAACATCTGCCCTTGGACAATGATTTGCATTGCCTAATTTTTCTAGGCTAGCCATTGGTGCCTTCATGTAGTGTGTGAATGTTGGTCTGACTCTTACATAAGTGGCTATAGATTTAAGTTTGCATTTGTGTACTGTATATACCTGTTTGTGAGTGAGGGGGCCATGCCTAACTTTCCATTTAAATCACTGGTTGAATCATTTGGAAATGTAATTTTTTAAAGCATGTTTTAGCAAGATAAATACCAACTTTTTTTAAAAAAAGCAGAAGCATTGTAGTTTACAATGATGTAAATGAACAGTACATAAAACTTCAAGGTTCTACTGTTTCTTTTTCCTTTTCATTCTCCTTTTCCTCTTCCACCCCCCTCCCTCTCCTTCCCTCCCTTCCCCTCCCTTCCTTCCCTTGAATTCTTTGCACTTTTGCCTTTCAAAGTAACACACAGTCATTCTTGCAGCAGGAATAAATAGTTATTGCTGTGGGACTTTCTTTCAACGCCATAATAATATGGGGGATAATCTGACATTTATAATCAACTATAATCTAAAATTGTCAAGTCAAGTCTCTTTGGGCAAAGAGTTTCAGAATAAAGGTTGCACTAATTAAGCTTAATTGTGTCATCTTGAGGTGACTTGCTTGTTCAATGTGGATTTTATGAGATTAAAAAATTCATCGAATCTCTAAGGATTCATAGTTAAATTAGTGTCAGGCTTGTTCTGATCTTCTTTGGCAGCTTTGGAAAATCTTTTTAAAAAGGGTTTTAGGTATGAAGTTGGCATAATATGATGTATTCATTATGCTCACAGAGGATCATACAATAAAAGGGATGGGATGAGATGTATTTCTTTATCTACAGTTTGCATTAGTGGTGAAATCCACATTTTTTTTACTACCAGTTCTGTGGGCATGGTGTGGCTTAGTGGTTGTGGCTTGGTGGGTGTGGCAGGGGAAGGATACTGCAAATCCCCATTCCCTCCCCACTCCTGGAGGAAGGATATTGCAAAATCCCCATTCCCTCCCCACTCTTGGGCCAGCCAGAGGTGGTATTACCTCTACTCCAAATTTCCACTACCGGTTCTCCAGAATGCTGGATTTCACGCTGGTTTGAATCAATGATTTTCAAAATGTGTTCTACCAAGATCTTTGTCTTATAACAGTGATGGCAAACCTTTTCTGCACCAAGTGCTCAACCGAAACGTGCATGCATGTGCATGTGCTGGAAACCTGAAGACTAGTTAGCCGGCATTTGCATGCCTGTTTTTTGGCTGTTTTCAGGGTGGTTTTTGGGCTGTTTTAAGGCCGTTTTTGGGGGCTGATTTTTGGGCTGATTTTAGCCCGAAAAACAGCCTGAAAAATATCCTACTTCTTGGCTGTTTTCAGACTGTTTTTTGGCTGTTTTGTGGGCATTTTTTGGACCTTTTTGAGGCCATTTTCCAGAGCTCTGGCACCCGCAAAGACCAGCTGGCATGCCAGAAACCACAACAGTTGGTGATGGTGTGCGTGCCCACAGAGAGTGCTCTGCTTTTTTATATATATATTAGATTTATATGCTGCCCTTCTCCGGAGACTCAGGGCGGCTTACAATGCATTAAGCAACAGCCTTCATACTTTTGTATATTTATACAAAGTCAACTGGGTCCTCAGTTTACCTACCTTAGAAAAAATGGAAGGCTGAGTCAACTCTGAGCCTCGAACTTGCAATAATTGCAAATTCTGCAATAATTCTGCAAAAAAACAGCTGAATGTTAATAACAGGCTATTTAGTCTGTTGAGCTATCCAGGCTCCTGGATAGCTCCACACATGCCAGAGGTTTGCCATCATGGTCCTATAATTTTTTGCAGCACTCACAATGCAAGGGAGATTCTGGAATTCGTACCCCTCTCTGGATCTGAAGATTTTCAAAAACTACATTTCTCTCATAGGATATGAAAACAGGTATATTAGTCTTTTTAATTTTTTCATCGACTTCTCAAAGATTCCCGATTGCCTCCTATTTAGCTTGACTTGAACACATCTTTCTTGGCCTGACTGTTGCTTTCTTCATGTAAGGGAGATAAAGGAATAAAAGAGGCAAGGAGAAAGAATTTGGGCAACTGTAGGAACAGGCATCAGAATAAATCTACTCTCCAAAATTATTTTTCCTACTTTTTCCTTAGTACATACCAGTGGTGGATTGCTACTGGTTCTCCCTGGTTCTTGCAAACCGGTAGTGGAAATTTTGAATAGTTCAGAGAATCAGTAAATATCACCTCTGACTGGCCCTGCCCCATCTATTCTCTGCCTACTAAGTCCCAGCTGATCGGCTAGAAGGAAAAAATAGGGCTCACTTGACAAAGAAGAGGAAAAAAAAAAAAACCAAGACACTGTCGCTTTAAATTGAGAAGCCAAGAAGCCTCCCAACCTTCCTTAGAAGGAAAAAAATCAGGGCTTGCTTTTCAGCCAGATCACCTGGCAAAGAAGAAGGGGGGGGGGGAGAGAAATGCGTCGCTTTAAATTGACAAGCCAAGAAGCAGCTGCTGGAATGAGGTTTTTAACTTGCAGAAGTGAAGTGACATTCAGCAGTTTGTTTCTGGGTCAGCTGAACAACAAACTGGGTATGAGGAGGGATTCTTATATGGTTCTATCGGTGGTGGGTTGCCCCCGGTTCACAACTGGTTCCATAGAACTGGTAGTAAAACTGGCAGGAGGCTCTGCCCACTAAACCTGACATCATCAAAATGCTCCTGCGCGCAGCCCCATTGCGAACCGGTAGTAAAGGTAAGTAGAACCCACCCCTGGGTTCTATGTTTTTGAAGTTTTGGGGTTTGTGCAACATGGGCTTTGTGTTTCTAAAAAGGTTTGGGTGATTTCCATTGTGAAATATTCTGTCTTGAATGAATTTTCTGCCTGCTTGTAAATGGAACCAAACTTCTGGCTTCCACCTTCTATTATGTCTAAGCACCAGTAGCTGTTTTCTTCATACAAAGTTTACTTTATGCAGCTGGCAGGAATGTGGAATGAGTATCAGGCAGGTTCCTTGTTAGCAGCTTGATTTTTCCTTGCTTTTCTGGGAGCCTTTTCTTATGAGTAATATTTTATTTGGGGAAATGAAGAGGGTGGAGTTTGATTCCTTCCCAGAGTAGGTTAGTTGGGTGGGGAGGGAATGGAAATTTTGACACCCACCAAGCCACGCCATGCCCACCAAGCCACACCCACAGAACCGGTAGAAAAAAAGTTTGAAATCCACCTCTGATACATACATATTTGTGGCCTTTCAGATGTACTATCAGCCCTTGAATATATCCTACTGGTGAGATATAATGGAAGTTAAAACTGAGTATTTGAGAGGTGTACACCTAGTCATTTGATAATATCTTATTGACTCATTTCACATGTCAGTGTTTTTCATGCCCCTGTTCCTTGGGATTAAAGGAAAAACCAGACTGTGTTTCAAGTGTGGATTTTTTTTTTTTTTTTTTTTTTTTTTGTATCTTAGGCCAAGAACAAAAGTCAGTGGCCAGTGAGTTTGAATTTGGCACTACTATAGATATATGATTTCAATTTAGGTCAACACAGCTGAACAACTCTTCCCTCCTCCCCCCCCCCCCACTCCATATTTAGGCTTTCCTCCTGTACATTTTTCAATTTAATCATGTCTGTGGGGGAAAACGTAAAAAACTGCCTTGTTTCTTTACTAGTGCTAGAAGCTGAAAAAGTGAGAATATTTAGCATGAAAGAACTGCAGGAAGATGACATTCCACTTTTCGTGTTCAATCATCAATAAAATGCATTTTCACAAGGTTTATTAAAATCTACAAAATCAATAGATTCATCCCTGTTCCATGAGACAGAATCTTGCCAAACCTAAATTTTAAAAATCAACTGCTAATCTACATCATTACATTTTGGGGATGGGGGGTGGGATGGTGTATGACAATACTTTGAGAACTTTGTAAACTGAAGAATTATCATTCAACCTGGCCCAGAGGCACATTCTGTAACTCGACACACTGACACTACTTCTCTCTCCATCAATTATTTGCTATGCATTCTTTATTCATCAGTTTTTCAGTAATGCAGACACCAGGAGACAGCTGGAGAAACAGCAGCTACCAGGTATTCCTGTCAAACCAGTCAGGAATCATTTAAAAATACTGAAACTGATTTTTTTTTTCCTTGAGAAAAAATGTGGTTTTTTTTCCTTGAGAAAAAAATGTGTTTTTTTTTTCCTTGAGAAAAAATGTGAATGAGATACTCTGCTGTGTTCACAAGACAATACGATTTATAAATATATTTATGCTTGGGATCAATTACGCTTACAATACTATACATATACTGTATATCCCATGGCTGAACCCAAATTAAAATAAACAACTACCGTACATACTATTCTCAATGAGTAAATATGTTTGGAATTGGGATCTGCCTGTTAGAAAGCTTCTATTGCTATTGTCCTTGATTTACGACATTAATTGAGCCCACAATTACAGTCCTTAATGATCATTAAGTGGGTGACAATGCTCCATTTTATAATTTTTCTTTTGCAGTGGACATTAAGTGAACCAGCAATCAAAAAGTGAATGCCACAGTTGTTAAGTGAACCAATTGTTCACAATGGGTGGTTTTTTTTTTCTTTTTCTTCTGCCAAACCCTGGGGAAAAAAGCTGACTTCTGGCAAAAACACTGTAAATCACAGTAATGTGACGGCAAGATGTTGCAAAATGCCCTGGATGCAAGCAGATTGCTGAGCCCCCAAAATGTGAGGAGGGGGGCAGCAATCAGAACTTTGATTCTGGGTTGTAAGTACCTTTTTTGGGCTTCAGCATAACTTCAAATTATTCAGATTGCTAAATGATCATTTGTGTAGTAAGTTGAGTACATACAGCAGGGGTGAATTCCAGCAGTTTCTGACAGGTTCTGAAGAACCGGTAGCGGAAATTTTGAGAACAGCATTTGCCCATTCGGAGAACGGGCAAATACCAACTCTGGCTGGCCCCAGAGTGGGGTGGGAATGGAGATTTTGCAATATCCTTCCCCCAGGAGTGGGGAGGGAATGGGGATTTTGCAGTATCCTTCCCCTGGGGTAGGGTGGGAATGGAGATTATGCAGTATCCTTCCCCTGCCATGTCCACCAAGCCACACCCACCAAGCCATGCCCACCAAGCCACTCCCACAGAACCGGTAGTAAAAAAAATTGGATTCATCACTTGATGTACAGTATATGGTTTTGTCACTGCCATCTGATCAGTGGTGGGATTCAGCTGGTTCCGTCTAGATCGCGCAAACCGGTACTGGCGACTGCGGGAGGCTCTACCCACCCGCCCAGACGTAATGCACAATTATTGTGCATGCACAGAAGGCCATGCACATGTGCAGAGGTGACAGGTGCACTCATATTTGCAAACCAGTAGGGAAGGTAAGTGAATCCCACCTCTCCATCTGATGGAATTACCAGCCTGGAATTTTAGAGACTTCAGTCTGATGCCCTTATTATTGGATTATAATAATGAATTCAGCATTGTGGACTATTGGTCTGACCTAAAATAATATAGCTTTCTATGTGTTAATCTCCTAACACTCCTGGCATAGACAAGATCAAGGGAAATTAAAACTAAGCATTGTTTAGTCCCTTCTTTAGACAAAGATCAAGTGGAACTCTACAGGAGAAATGAGTCATCTGAATAAATGAATTAAAAAACTTCAGTCAACCCTGTTAATATACAAGATGCAAAGACTTAAGCATCCTATACATCTCTGTGTTTAAAATACTCCACTCTTGAATTTTAGAAATCGTGTATCATATTGCATTTGGCATATAGAAAGAAATGCTTCTGCAAAAAAAAAAAAAAAAAAAAAAAAAAAAAAAAATCAAGGGAAAACATTTATAAAAAATTATAAAACATAGTAAAACATTTCCTGGAAGTCATTCAGTAATGAATACATTCTGCAGTTTTAAATTATTCACCATTTTCTATTATCAGTGAGGTTGGTTTGGGTTCTACAAACAACGTTCAGAAAAACAGTCGAAGCTACAGAAAGGAAGTTTTGTATATTTGGTGTCCATAATTTAAAATATAATCAAAATTTAAATGTGATCATCTTAATTTATTTGCTTGTTTCAAGGTTGATAGTGTGGAAATTCTGTAAATGTTTCTTCATTCAGCAGCACAAAGGCAGCCCAGTGAGAGACAGATAAATAGGTGATTACCTTAATCATCTATTTTACTTCCCCAGTAGAATTTTGTGCCTCTTGTAGGAAGGCATTTCCCATTAGATACCAGCATATGGAATCTTGCCTACACTTTTCCTGGGCTTATTAAAATGAGGTTTTCTGAAAAGCAAGGTTCATGCTGGATTATATGCTTTTTAGTTTACAGAAATATTCAGAATTCCATCATGACATAGTAATAGTTCTTCTCTAAACTCATTGAATAACTCTTGGCTGTTACTTAAGATTAAGACAAAGAAAGCAGATCCTGTTGTTATTTCCGGCATCTTCTACAAGCCTGCATGTGATTAATTTGTTGAAAATCCCATGCTGTTCAGTAGTTTATCTCCCAATAGATAATGCGACAGATGAACCCTCCCATTAATAACAGAATGGAAATGTCAATGCTCTTTCTCTGGAGAGGGTATTTCACATTTTGTTTTGTGATGATGATCTGTAACTCACAATGAGCCTCAGTGTCTACATTTCTCCTATATCCTATATTTCTGTACATGCCCCTACAAATTGCAAAAAAGCCTTGCTATTTTAATTAGCAGGTTGTTGATGGTTAAAGAAATAATAGTAACCAAAGAAGGCTCTTTTTAATGCTGATTAACTGATCAACAGTTGGCACAGATAAATAATTTATGGTTCAATAAGAGAGCCATTTCAGTATAGCGTTTAAGACATCAGGCTAGAACCCAGAAGACAGTGAGTTCTAGTCTTGTCTTAGGTCAGTTTCTCTCTCTCAGCCCTAGAAAGGAGGCAATGGCAAACCAATTCTGACAAAAAAACAAAACCCAGGGTCTTGTCCAGACAATCTTCAAGATCAGACACAAATGAACGAAAGAAAAAAAATTGGTTCAACCACAGATTTGGAAAAGAAAATGCCTTCGTTGTTGTTGTTGCTGTTGTTAGTCATGAAGTCGTGTCTGACCCATCGCGACCCCATGGACAATATTCCTCCAGGCCTTCCTGTCCTCTACCATCCTCTGGAGTCCATTTAAGCTCATGCCAACTGCTTCAGTAACTTCATCCAGCCACTTCATTCTCTGTTGTCCCTTTCTTCTTTTGCCGTCAATCGTTCCCAGCATTAGGCTGTTCTCCAGTGAGTCCTTCCTTCTCATTAGGTGGCCAAAGTATTTGAGTTTCATCTTTAGGATCTGGCCTTATAAAGAGCAGTCAGGGTTGCTCTCCTCTAGGACTGACTGGTTTGATTGCCTTGCAGTCCAAGGAACTCGCAGGAGTCTTCTCCATCACCATAGTTCAAAGGCCTCAATTCTTTGGCGCTCAGCCTTTCTTATGGTCCAACTTTCATAACCATACATTGCAACTGGGAAAACCATAGCTTTGATTATACATGTTAGGAAATGGTTATTGCCTAATTGGTTGGTCAGGAAATATATAACCCAACATTGTATGTTTGTATTATGTGAATGTATTATGTAGCTTTAAGAATTGTGCTGAGTCATTCTACATCCTGATTGGCTAAGCTCTGTAGCCAATGTATTTAAGGAGAACTAAATTATGGTTAGTGTGGACACTACATCATTTTACCTGCTGCTATGCTGTAACTCTGTTTGATCTCTCTATGGTCAACTGTTTGATCATGATTATTTATTTACTGCTTTCTGATATTTATTGAACTGTTTTTATATTGTTCCTGACTGTTTCTTGTATTTTTCTACAAACTGGAAGAAGATTTTATACCCCTGGATTGATCTTATTTTGCACTTTATATGGCTAAAACTTGGATTGATAAAGGACTATGATTTTGTTTTCCCTAAAAGTAAAATACTATAAAACCCAGTTTGTCGATATATTATTCACAATTACTCTCAAAAAGTTTCTGTGCATAAAACTCTAATGGTACTCTGCTTTAAAAGCCACAACTTTTGGGTGTAACTCAAAAATATCCTTAGCATTGGTTACGGGCCCAGAGCCACCTAGAGTTATCCAGAGTTACCCAGAAATATCTAGAGCACTGAGAGTTTACTAATCTAAGGTTAGAGAATAAGTTGCAGGAGGCAGGTATTGAGCATAAATGTTCTGCCCCGTATAGACCACAACACAACGCTTATATAAAATGCAGAGGTCAAACACTGCAAGTATGGCTATAGCTATGTTAGCAGATTCTAGTTTGCCAGAAACTCTATGATACCGCATAACTCCCAACAACTGGTAAGATCCCACAGAGTTGGTCTCCTCTGGGTCCCATCAGCTAAACAATGCCAGATGGCGGGCCTGTGGGGGAGGGCCTTCTCTGTGGTTGCCCCAGCTCTCTGGAACCAGTTACCTCCTGAGGTCTGGACCATCCCCACTCTATTGGCCTTCCGAAAAGCGGTGAAGACCTGGCTTTTCTGGCAGGCCTGGGGCCATTGATCTCGCTCTTGCAATCTGGCGAGATCCAGTCATGAATGGTGTAAATGAGTTTTAATGTTTTTAATGTTTTTTAATTCCTAAATGTTTTTTATAATGTTTTTAAATGCATTATGAGCCACCTGAGTCTTCGGAGAGGGGCGGCATACAAATTGAATTAATTAAATTAAATTAAATTAAGCCATAATGTGTGCTAACCATGTGTTAAACAATGTCATTAATTCATCTTAAATGGTGACTTACCATTTAAAGTATGGCATGGTAGAAAACCTAATCTTAGTTATTTGCATACATTTGGTGCTCCTGCTTGGATTCATATTCCCTCTCCGTTAAGACAAAAAGGACAAGAGAGAGCTAGAAAAATGTTTTTTGTAGGATATGAATCGAGCCACAGATCATTTAGATTCTGGGTGCCAGGAACCACTAGTACTTAGTGTACTAAATACCTAAAGTAGTACTTAGCTGCCAGCTGCCTGCAATTACTGCGAGTTCAATTCTCACCAGGCTCAAGGTTCACTCAGCCTTCCATTTTTTCGAGGTAGGTAAAATGAGGACCCGGTTTGTGGGGGCAATAAGCTGACTTTGTATAAAATAGAACACCACTCAGGGAGGGCCATAAAACCCTACTAAGCAGGTATATACAAAAGTATGAAGGCTATTGCTTAATGCATTGTAAGCTGCTCTGAGTCTCTGGAGAAGGATAGCATATATAAATCGAACTAATAAATAAACTAGTATCTATTGTAGCGCTAGTGCAAAATTCCTGGAGCATGTAGGTTGGGATAAGCTTGAGCAAACTGATTATAGAAATGATGATAATGTTATTATTGATAATCAGATGTTCAATACCCCTGATGAAGATGATATAGATGATATAGAATTTACTGTAAAAGAAGAAGAAGAAAGTTTAGGGGAGGAGTCAGATGAAATACCAGTTATGAGTCCTGTATTGCCTAGAAGATCTACTCGGGTAAGAAATCCGCCCAACAGATATCAAGCAAGTGTGGTTTGTCAAGTAAATGTAGAACCTTCCAATTATGAAGATATCAAAATGTATCCTGAAAAGGATCGAATGGCATGGAAGGAGGATATGAATAGAGAACTCAAATCTTTAACAGAGTTAGATGTTTATGAAAATGTTCAGTACCACCAGGAGAAAAGTTAATAGGTTGTAAATGGGTTTATAAGCTAAAGACAGGTGTTAATGGAAATGTAACTCATAAAGCATGTTTAGTCACTCAAGATTTCGTGCAGTCTGAAAGAGACTACAATGAAGTTTTTGCTCCCAGTTTAAGAGCAACCACATTGAGAACAATGCTAGTGGGGAGCAGCAAAGAATAACTATCAGATTACTCATATAGAAGTTGAGACAGCATATTTACATGCACCTTTAGGTCACAACATTTATATGTATGAAGAAGCCACTAGGTATAAGAACAGATGAGCGAACTGATCGCTGGAAATTAAAAAAGAGCCTTTATGGTTTGAAGCAATCAGGGTTTGAATGGAATAAGTGTATAGTGAAAGAACTGAATGCTATGGGGTTTTTGGAAGGTGTAGCAGACAAATGTCTCTTTAAACAGGAGAAAAATGGTTTGATTTCATTTTTACTCTTGTTTACAGACAACATTGCTATTGTAACGAAGACTGAACAGGAAGCAATAGAAATTATTAATTTGTTACAGGATAAGTTTAGGATAAGAAATCTAGGTAATATTAAACATTATTTAGGCCTTGATATTATAAGAACTGCTAGAGGTTATAAACTGTCTCAGTCTAGCAAGATTAGCCAAGTGTTAAAGCACTATAATATGGAGTTATGTAAGCCAGCAAGAATACCTATGAGTCAGGATTTCAAACATGGAGATATACAAAGTCCTATGTTTAGCAAAAAGATTTATCAATCTTTAATAGGAAGTCTATCATATATTAGTAATTGGTCAAGGCCAGATATTTCCTATTGTGTTAATCAATTAGGAAGATATAACGCAGAACCAACAGAGAGGCATTAGTAAGCTGCAAAGCGAATATTAAGATACTTAAAACTAACAATGCATTACGCATTATATTTAGAACCTAACTGTGATCTGATTCTATGCTAATGCTAGTTTCACTACTGATTTATCTACAAGAAAATCTACATCAGGTATTGTGATAATGTTAGGAAATTCGTTAATTGGATGGAAATCGATTAGGCAGAAGCATATCAGTTTATCCACCATGGAAGCAGAATTTTCTTGCTTGTCATTAATGTGCACAGACCTAATATATTACAAACAACTAATGATAGATATCGGCTTAACTGTGAATTATCCAATTGTAGTTTTTGAAGACAACCAAGCCGCTATAAAAATGGCGACTAATTTGGCTGTGAAGACGAGGTCAACAATACACACTTTTGTTGGTAGGGTGATATCTCTGCTTTTTAGTATGCTGTTAAGATTTGCCATAGTTCCTTCCTCAGGAGCAAGTGTCTTTAAATTTCTTGGCTGCAGTCCCTATCTGTGTTGATCAAAAATGCCTTATTACTTCCAATCTGTATATTATGTTAATGGCTGTGTAATATTAAAAAGGGAACTGAATAAAAGGTTGGGTTCCTTTTTTGAACATAGTTTTCTTCTCCTTTATGTTCTCTGATTCATAATACTTCATAAAAGTACCTCAGTGGATTTAAATTAGTGTTTGTTTAATACTTTCCAATGTGAATGCATCTTTCTTCTGCATGCAGAAGTAGTTTTCATCCATTTATGTTTCATTATTTGGTATCTACAGTTAAAGAACGTATATAGATGTTATAACTTTTTCAAGTCATACTGGAAGTATGGAGGCTTTGCCTGTCACTATTTAAATACTTTCATATGTTTTCTCTTTAGATCTCTGCTGAATTACCAGTTAAGCAGATAGCAAAATTGTTGGGTTCTAAGAGGGATTCACTTGTATCATTTCTAAAATGTGATACTACAAAAAGGGTTAAATGTAGTCATATTCCTGCATTATGTAAAAATAAGCAATAGTTAATGTTAAATCTTCAGAGGAGACATTATTATTTCTCTTGTATAGTCCCTTAGTTGTGTTAAAAATAGGAATCTAATAAATAACATATTTCCATAACATAAACTTTTATTACATTTTGCTGCATTTCATTACATTTTTATATATTCCAAATCACTCATCTTTAGAATTTGAAGTGTTGTACCCCTCTATTAGGTAATACTATTGATAAAGGGGGAAATATATAATGAGCTATTGCTTTCTAGCATTACACCACACAAAGTTAATAAATTAATAACATAATATTGTGCCCTTCATTCGGAAAATTGTATATAAATTCATTTTCAGTTTCTTTTCTTTTTTAAAAAAATATTTTTCTTTTATTAAGTAACCTAACTTTGTCAATTGAAGACCAGCAAGCTTTTTATCTTCCTTAAATAAGTGTTCAAACTCATCTTGTAAATTCTGGCTAGTCTGTACTATGATGCTCTTGTTGTGCAATTTTGCAAGAAGCCTACATTCCCTCCATTCTTCAGCCTCACCAAAATGGGAAAGCTGAAAGTTTTGGACTGGAGGTGATTTCTTTTGCAAATCAAAGGGGTTAAAAATAAACATGTATGATATAGGAAAGCTGTTGACAAAACTGATTTCACATCCTTCCCTTTGCATTTAAATAATAGATATTAAAAAATAATTGCAGCAGTGATATTTTTTGCAAAACTTTGTGTGGACAGCTGAAAATCAACATTGCCAAGAAAGATTTGCTACAATAGATGTAAATAATAACAAGGTTTGACTATGCAGGGGGATTGTGAGTCAGCTTTATCTATGTTTCTGAGTACAAGATCATCCGACAGCTGGAATGGATGGCTATCACATCATAACCCAGAAACCTCATAATTTAGAGCAGTTCAGGCATACTGAAGGCAGATGCTTGCGTGGTTGGGAAAGGATAAGTGGGTTGGTTGCCATGGCCACTAACCTCTGAAGTGTCAGCTTCTCTCCGTCAGATGTTAACACAAGATCACAGGATCTTTTGTCACATGCATTTTACTGTAATATATTCCAAGTCTTCTATGCCCTTGTCAAGGGTTGACATTATGGGCTGATGGCCTATGGGAGTGGGGAGAAAATCATAGCATCATGGCTGCATTGCCTTGCAAATTTATAATTACACAGTATTCAATATTAATCCAGTCTGCCTTGGGATTTTTGAATGCATGGACTTTCATTACTTGCAATATATTCTCCCTCTGTTTATTAGAAGGACAAATCTGTGTATTTCTTTGAACTCATGGTATCACTTTCTCTGTGGAAATAAATTACAAATATCAGGAAATCTGCACAGAAAAATGTGGGATTCATAAGTTTGGAACTATATGGATTTCATAGGTTTGGAGCAATATGGATATCTGTAGGTGTTCATATAATGTGGCTATAATACAAAATGTTTGTTATCACATTTAAAGTCCCATTGGGCTTGCAGCCAACTTATTTACATATGAGACCATCTACTCCAAATAGTGTTTTTTCTGTAGGAGCTTTCATCCTATGGCATGCCATTCCATCTGAACTGAAATACTGTACAGGATCTCATTTTATATATATATATATATTTGGAGAGCTTGTGAAAACAAGGCTGTATCAAGTCCATTGATGTCTTCTTCCTGGGCTAACCTTAACAGTGGTTATTGGACCTGGCACTTGATGGTTTATATGAATATTGATTTTGTATTATTGCAATTATTACATTTATTATTATATTACTATGGGAATAACTGAAGTAGCTTTGGTAATGAAATTAAATGAAATAAACTTGAAATGTTGTTGTTTTTAGAAATCTCTCTCTCTTTTCTTCCAAGAGTTTGAAGGGCAATCTTCATTAGAGATAACAATGACCTTTTGAGATATTGTAGTGTGGGCTGACAAACTGTAATGGAATCATCTTGCTGTGTCAGTTTCATGGACCTGATACGAGTGTAGTCATACCTAGTCATATGCTAGCCATATACTAAACTATATGTTGGTTCTCCTTTTCTCTGCTTTAAAGATAAAGGTAAAGGTCCCCTCGCACATATGTGCTAGTCGTTCCCAACTCTAGGGGGCAGTGCTCATCTCCGTTTAAAAGCCAAACAGCCAGCGCTGTCCAAAGACATCTCCGTGGTCATGTGGCATGACTAAATGCCAAAAGTGCACGGAATGCTGTTACCTTCCCACCAAAGGTGGTCCCTATTTTTTTACTTGAATTTTTTATGTGCTTTCAAACTGCTAGATTGTCAGAAGCTGAGACAATGGGAGCTTATCTTGTTACGTGGCAGTAGGGATTTGAACCACTGAACTGCCGACCTTTCGATTGACAAGCTCAGCATCTTAGCCACTGAGCCACTACGTCTCTCTGACTATACATACAGGTACAATCCTTGCTTAACAATGGTAATTAGGACCAGGAGTTCAGTAACTAAGTTTTGCAGTAACTTAGCTACTGACATCGTGTGACCTGGAGTAAGGTTTTTTAGTGTTAAATGAATGTTTTTGTCTTTGTATAAACTGTATTCCAAATCATGTTATGAAACTTCAGGAAGTAATTTGTGCCATTGCACAATTAAAGAAGAAATTGAGGCTCATGTCTCATAAAACGATGAGCAAAGAACAAAACTGAATTGTCACCCATTTTGTAATGCAGGATTCATTCTGAATGGTGTGTCATCAAGCTAATGTAAATAACCAGTCTGATTCACTGAAAAGGAGCCTCAAGGTCAGCTTATTTAGATGCATAAGACAAAGCTTTTGTTTGCACACATTATTTTCTCAAGGACAGTGGTCTCCCACTTCTTCATCTTGAGAGACAAGCTGTTCCAGTAAGTTAAAGGATTACTTTTTAAAACAAAAATCAAAAATAAGAAAATAAATCTATGCTTTATTCTCCTACATTATGTTTTTCCTATTGTAGTACTATCACGTTTTCCTATATCTGACTCTTACTGTGGGATAGTGATGCTGAACAAAAATGATTGGATTAACAAAACATTTAGCTAAAGGACATCTTGCCAAAAAACCCCAGGAAATTAAAATTTAAATTGAGTTTGAACTCATGACTATTAGAATCTCAATGATGTAACAGACAATCTATCAATCATTCAAGCTGTTCTGAAATGCAAGATTACATTCATGAATTCTATGTGAGAAGATCTCTAAACCTTCTTCCACAATCATAGTGTACCCTCTCCACAACTTTTGGAAACAGCGGATTTGGTAATATAAAAGTGGATTTGGTAATAGGTCACTTTTTTCCAGAAAACTCCCTTTGCCTTGAACTATTTGAAAGGTGGCAAGTGACAATCTTCCTTCCTCTGACTGGATCACAAGATATCTGCTAAAGGATGGCTCTTTTGCATAGAATGATTATGGTAGATTCTTTAAGAATTTAAAGGTTAGAGAATTAGAAAGAAGTTAAAAGGCATGAAAGGAGACAGTTAAAAATGAAGAGAAAAGGTGTGGCTTGCAAAGAAACTGGCCTCCTACAAAGCACAGATAGATAACCTTTTAAAAAATCTATACTGTATTTAATTCCATTGGTGCCTGTTTATGTAGAATCATCTAATCTCTAATCCAGATTTTCCTCTGTTGAGACTCCTTTTTTTAACAAAGATTTCATATTAATTAGCCTTGGGAATGAACTCTGAAAGGAACATTCAAACAAAAGAAAGAGTAGATCTTTTAAAAATCCCATCCAAGATGAGAAAAGACCCAGACAGATTTGATTTTCTGTGCCCATGTGTCCTCAATTGACAGTATTAGTTTGCCTTTAAGTCTTTCAATATATGAATCCAAAGGAATGGAAGGTTCCCCTATTCAGTACAGGTATACTGGTCCTCGACCAGTAGTGGGCTTCACTTACCTTTGCTACCGGTTTCGGAACTGTGAGCACACGCATGTGTGTTTGCTTTGCTTCTGCATGGCACTTCTGCGCATGCACAGAACCTTCTGCGCATGTGCAGAGCATCCGTGATGACATCCGGGTGGGTGGGCGGAGCCTCCTGCCGCCACCGCTACTGGTTCGCCTGAACTGGGGCCAATTAGTAGAAACCCACCATTGTCCTTGATTTATAACAATACCTGTACCTGTTAGCTTCAAAATGGCATTGAAAAAAGTGACTTATGACTGTTTTTCACATTTATGACCTTTGCAGCATCTGCATGGTCATGTGATCAAGATTCAAATGCTTGTCAACTGACTTGTATTTATGACAGTTGCAGTGTCCTGGGGTCATGTGATCACCTTTTGCAATGTTCCAGCAAGCAAAGTTAGTGGGGAAGCCAGCCAGATTCACTTAACAACCATGTCACTAACAATAACAACAACAACAACAACAACAACAATAATAATAATAATTTTATTTCTATACCGCCCCTCTCCCGAAGGATTCGGGACGGTGCACAGCCTAATTAAAAGCACAAGACAAACAACAATTTAAAAATTAAAAATATTAAATAATTTGGCTCAATATAAAACCCCAAATTTAAAAATCCCAGATTAAAACCAATTTAAAAATCTTCACATCGATAGCCCGGCCTGGCGGAACAAAAAGGTTTTGAGGGAACAGCGGAATACACGGAGGTCAGTGATCTTATGTAATTCTGGGGGCAGTTCATTCCAGAGAGTAGGAGCTCCCACAGAGAAGGCCCTCCCCCTGGGTGTCGCCAGCTGACATAATTTGGCCAATGGCACCCTGAGGAGACCCTCTCTGCAGGAGCGGACTGGCCAGTGGGAGGCTACTGGTGGCAGGAGATGGTCTCGAAGGTAACCCGGTCCGATGCCATGGAGTGCTTTAAAGGTGGTAACCAATACCTTGAATCGCACCTGGAAGACCACTGGGAGCCAGTGCAGCTCATGCAGAAGGGGGGTCACATGGGCACAACGGGTTGCGCCCATAACCACCCGCGCGGCTGCATTCTGGACCAGCTGGAGCCTCTGGGTGCTTTTCAAGGGAAGCCCCATGTAGAGAGCATTACAGTAGTCCAATTGAGAGCAGCAAGAAAGGTAATAAAATGGGGCAAAACTCACTTGAGAATGTGTGAGTGTGTGTGTGTGTGTGTGTGTGTGTATTATACACACACACACACACACCAAACCCATCATAAAAGCAGAGGTAGGTACTCATCTCTCTTGTACCTCATGCTGATCTGCCAGTGAAAATTTGGTCCATTTGATCCCAAACCCCAAAATATCAGGATTCCAGAGAGGTATGGATCTACACCTAAAGGCTTTCCTCAGTACAGATAGTCATGTCGTTTTCATAGAAATTCTTTGCTTATATTACAACTCAGTTTATAGAGGAATGGGGCTTGTATTGTGATTTCTACATTGGCTCCTATTGTCTCAATGTGATTTATATTTTTTCTACCTTAGAGTCCTCATGATGTTCAATTGAGCCAATTAAGGATTCTTACACTAAGCCTTATTTAAACCTAAGTAATGAAATCTATTTCTATTTAAAGAGACGCAAACTAATAAAATATATCTCTTATCATCTTCTGTATTAAAAAAATATATTTAGGTAAAGAACTTGAGTTTTTAAAATCCTATATCTTCTAGTAAAATGTCAGAAAGGAGAAGAGTAAAGAGAATTAATCTCTAGCTCTAGCTACACCAGTCTCCCCAAACCTAGTGTCATTGAGCTCAAAACCAAACACAATAAGAGATTTTCTAAGGCTAGATTAGACTAGGTTAGTGTTTCTCTTGAAAATGAGTGGACTTCCAAAGTTTACAAAGCTGACTGGGAAATTCTAGGAGTTGAAGTCTACACATCTTTAAGAGGCCAAGATGGAGAAACACCAGACTATGTAATTTAGCAAAGTGAAAGAGAGAATTTGCTGAATGAGTCTGCTCATACTCCAAATTTATAGCTATTCTAAAAGTTAAAACAATTTATTTTTAATGTTTTCATTTTGAATTTGATACCACCTTCAAAACACAGTTCTTGCAGGGTGGCTTCTAACAACTGAGAAATTCTTTTTTCCAGTTGTAGTGGGAGTAGTAAATCTTCATAGTTTGATCATTCACAGTTACAACAGTATTTACTGTACCAATTTAAACTTGTTTTTGATTGTGTGGCAGAAATTTGCTGTGGTGGTAAGAGAAACCCCTTCATACAAACAGCTTCTCTTACGGTTCATTTCCCACGTGGTTGGTTTTTACACTGCTGCCCATGCAGATGATTAAATGTGGCCTTTGGGAATGAGATTTGGTAGACAGAAGAGACTTCACACAACAGAAATAGAGTCTTGATTCTGTTAATCTATGTGATTAACCAAGCAAAACTGGAAAGGAAAACCTGAATAAGTTTGCATTTGAAGAAAAATAATCTTGAATAAATTAAAAAGATAATGGAAAGTATACTTGAATGAAAATCACAACGTTCACCTCAGAAGTTACCCAGTTTTGCTAGGTCATCTGCTCTTACTAGTAAACAACTGAAAATATAAGGATGTCAGTTTGCTTCTTATTTTAACTCTTCTGCTGACGCTTCATCCATTAATTTCAATGTCTCTATCTTTCTTAACCGAACCGATTGGCCATTAATCCATCAAGTACTTGTCTCTTGTTTCCTTGTTGGGTTTGAAGTTATAAAGGTCTGCAAATTCTGCAGAAAGCTCAATGAAACTTTTTTTTTACACTTTTCTCCTGAGTTTCTTTTAAATTCAACATTAAGGGAGTTTGTGGGAGATCACAGAAACTCTGACAGGATATTCAGAATTACTGATTAACCATCTGATTGAAAGATACGTTAAACAAAAGATTATTTTCAAATCAGTGTCTTCTGGTGATTCATATCAAAAATAAAAAAAAACAAAGGTTTTTCATGTAGCCGTAGAATTGGAGGACAATGATAGCTGTCAAAGTGAAGGCTTGTATCTTCACAGAAGTTTCCTTTTCCTTTTGATTTCACAACTCTTGTGGAAGACTTCAGAGAGCTGCTAGCAGGTGTCTTGAAAATAAAGTGGCAGTTCTGATGAACTGCGAGCTTCTGTGAATTCCATTCATCTCATCTCACTCAACCTTTTTATTTTTCCTCCACCAACCATCACAATCCATTAAAAGAAAATGTCAAAGCAGAATGGAAAGGCATATCTAGGAGGTACAATCATGGAGCTGTACCTCAGCCTGAAATGATACAAAGATGGGATTTTCCACTATGTTTTCTATCAGATTAAGCAGAGTCTGATGGTGTGGTGGCCTAGGTGGCCCTAGATGCATGTATGGAACTCTTCCCTTAAGGTACCCATGATTTCATTGGAGTGAGGGAACATTTATGTGGGGAATTATGAGTAGTTTTGTACCAATACAGAGAAGGGTTGGAAGGAAGCTACCACTCAAGATGAAAGTGAAATACAGGATTGGGAACTTTGCAAAATGGGCTGGCACAGAAGATAAGGTTACCATGTGTTCTACTTTACAAAAGATACCTCTCTATTTGAAAGAATTCTCTTTGACTATCTAATCCAAATCTATGTTCTGCCTTGTTTTGTCTGATGCACTATAAATCAGCCATAGACATTCTTAAAAAAAAACTGTTACAATGCATAGGCTGATTTAGTACACATTTTTACACCAAAATGTTCCCACCTGTTCTGTAATTACAACATAAATACACAGGAGGGCATTGTACATAGTATCATCAAGGGGGAAAAAATAAAGTCAGGAATAATTTCAGAAAACCCGTGCCATCTAACGTAAGGCCAGCATTCTTTACAGCAGTCTCTTGTATTCTTTCTTTGTTGTCTAATCTGCCTGCATGTTGGAGGATATGTTATGTTTATTCATTATTCCGATTAAAATAAACACATTTTATTGCTTGCAAAATGAGTAGACAGACCATGATGCTTCCATGAAATATTTCTTAAATCTGAATCTGTTGTTATGCCTAGTTTACAAAACATACCAGTTATATTCCAAGCAGAACTAAAAGTTTGGATATTCAGTCACATACTGTGTATACAAGATATTTCCAGTATCAAAGAAATACTGTGATTTCTTAGGATTGTAACACTATTAGATGCATGACAATTAGATGCATAACATGATGTTCATCATGTTATTGCAATTTTCTTCATGGCTCTTTTTATATTCTTTATATAATAATAATAATAATAATAATAATAATAACAACAACAACAACAACAACAACAACAACAACAACAATAATAATAAGCGGTTGCAAGACAATAGCTCAGACTGACTACAGACAATACCATAACACAGTCGCTCAGATGGTCCACTGGAACTTGTGTCACAACTACCATCTGCCTGTAGCAAAAAACTGGTGGGATCATAAGCCTGAAAAAGTGGTCGAAAATGAGCATGCAAAACTACTGTGGGACTTCCGAATACAGACTGACAAAGTTTTGGAACACAATACCCCGGATATCATGATTGTGGAGAAGAAAAAGGTGTGAATCGTCGACATTGCCATACCTGGCAATGGTGACAGCAGAATCAATGAGAAACAACTTGAAAAAGTCACCAGATATCAGGACTTGAGAATCGAACTGCAGAGACTCTGGCATAAACCAGTGCAGATGGTTCCAGTGGTACTCGGCACACTGGGTGCTGTACCTAAAGACCTAGGCAAGCACTTAAAAACAATTGGCGCTAAAAAGATCACCATTGGTCAGCTGCAGAAGGCCACCTTACTGGGATCTGCTTGCATAATCCGCCGATACATCACGCAGTCCTAAACACTTGGGAAGTGTTCGGCTAGTGATTTGGGATATGAAATCCAGCATGATCATCTCGTTTGCTGTGTATACTGTAATAATAATAATAATGATGATGATGATGATGATGATGATGTAGTTTTGTTCTAGAATTTAGAAGCCAGCAAAGGAAAGGATTTGTGATGATGTGTGAGTCTATGAATCCTTCCTTCCTTCCTTCCTTCCTTCCTTCCTTCCTTCCTTCCTTCCTTCCTTCCTTCCTTTCCATACAGCTGTCCATCTCACATTTGTGAGTCTTTGCAGCCCTCATAAACCTTTATCAACCTTCCAGAATCAGAGCTGTGTGCAATTGCACGTGCAGTGTATTTTTAATATAACTGAAGGAATTATGTAAATTGACTTAGCTGTGCAATCTATTAAAGGCAATTTTTCTGGCATACAGGAACAATATCAATGATCACATAATTGTCATTAAAGGTGAAATAATTTCATTCTTCATAAATGATCCCAAAGGCACTGCCCTGACAACTTCAATTTTAACTCAGTTGAAAACCTGATACTCATTTTTCATATTCTAATGAATGCCGTAATGCCTTGTCCCAAGAATAAATTACTGCAGAATGTATGTTATTTTAAGAATGTGTTATTGATTACACTTAATGAATCTCCACAATTCTAATTCTTAATAGTCTTGACATTTGGGTAAAAAAATTAAACATACTGTCATGAATAAAACCTGAATATAAAAATGTGCAAGTTCATTGCCTCTCCAGATCAAATTCTTAAACTTGGCAACATGAAGATGTGTGATAAGCATGCTTAGGGAATTCTGGGGTTTGAAGTCCACATATCTTCAAGTTACCAAGGTTGAGAAACACTGATTCAGATGTTGAAATATAATTACATTAATGAAAAAAAATCTCAAAGCTTACATGAAAGATTATTGTAACTGGATGGCCATTGTGAAAGAACTGTATTTCAGTAATAATTAAATGACCATAGTCTCTCTTCTTATAATACCAGGGATTAAAAGGAGAGGTGGATATGCATTATAGATGGAGTGTCAATATATTGGCCTTCTGTGTGATAAGCACAGATTCCTAGTTTGCCTGTAAAATAATTTGAATTCAACCAGTACTTAATATCAGCATCTATTACTGAATGAAATGAATGCATGAATGCAGGGGTGGGCTTCAAAAATTTTAGCAAGGGGTTCTCTACCCGGTTGTTGGGTGGACATGTCCATGATGGGCATGGCCTAATCGGCCTCCTGCATCATGTCCAGTTTTGCCCTCCCCGGGCTCCAGAGGCTTTCTTTGAGCCTCCAGGAGGGCAAAAACGGCCTCCCCTGAAGGCTGGAAACATGTCCATTTCTGGCCTTCCAGAACTTACGATGGGCCTGTTTTTCACCCTCCCCGAGCCCCCGTGAGCACCCTGCACTTACCTGCATCCAAAACGGGGACTTCTGGGAGGGGAGAGGTGGGAGGGGTGGGGCCAGCCAGGAGTGGGATTTGGGGGTTCTCCAAACTGCACAGAATCTTAGCTAGATTCTCCCGAACTCCTGCAAACCCCCAGCAGCCCAGCCCTGATTGTAAAATTATATTTTCACCAATTTGATTATTTTCAAATATTTTGGCTGTTAATGTCCATAATTAGTAGTCAGAATGAGATTTACACACTGAAAGCTAAATGTTTTTCTTCCTTTCTTGCAACACTGGAACTCAAAGTAATTCATTAAATTTGAATGTGGAGTGGGGAATTGAAGTCCAATGAAATATCTCAAAGAGCTTATACCGTAGAAACAGATCGTTTTATAATAGATTTAACAGATGCTATGGGTTATCAGTGGTTACCAGTCTTAAAGGTCATTTACTACATTTAAAGTCCATCTGTGAGGGAGATGGCAGTTAAAAAGTTTGATAAATAATAAAGAAAAAATAAAATATTAATATTATTTGTTAGATTCGATATTGGGAGAAAGTTTTTAGACTGTCTATATTTGTGAGCTATTTGAATAGATCAAATGTGTTTGTTCTAGATCCATTTCTATGTGTGTTCTAGATCATGAAGCAGGATTCTTTATGACTTCCTATTTAAAATATGTGAAGATTACTGAGTTGAGGAAATGATTTAATCAAAAACATGTAACAACGGCTAGTTATTACAGGTAGTCATCAACTTATGATCACAATTGAGCCCAGAATACCTGTTGCTAAATGAGACATTTGTTAAATGAGTTTTGCCCCATTTTACAACCTTTCTTGACACAGTTGTTAAGTTAATCACTGCACTTGTTTTTTTTTATTGAAAAGGTTTTACAATACAGAAATTTTTCCATTTTCACCCCCCCCTGTCCAATCCCCCTACCCAACCCCTCCCATCCTCCCTCAGCCCCGGCCCCTTCCCTCCCTATCCCCCCCCCTTGACTTCCGCTACAAGTTAAAAAGAACAAAATTTAGAACAAGGGAAAAAGAAAAGATTATTAAATATTCAAATTCTAAATTAAACAAATTTCGAAAGAGGAAGAGAAAGAGAAAGAAGGAAAGAGGGGAAAAAAAGTAAAAAAAAAAAACAAACAAAAAACCAGACATTAATATATTTAAACAATATTATAATAATAAAAAAACCATTAATAGTCATTATAATTAAGAACACCATTATAATTCTATCCTAACTACACCCCTTAACTAAAGAAAAACCCCCAAAAACATAAAACATAAGAAATATATATGCATATATAGTTATAATCATACAGTTATATCATAAAGAAAATTATCTTTTATTCAATTCATTTCTCAGTCTCTATAATCCAAATTTCAATCTTCTCTTCAACTTGATTGATGTCAAACATATTTCCTCACATAAATCCTGCTTCAATAATCTTCATCTTGCCGCTGCCCCCATCAGCAAAATAAAACATTTCTCCACACAACCCCCCGAGTGACTTTATATGGATAAAATCCAACCACGAAGATATTCACACCTCTAGGAAAATTCATTCAAGCTAACTTATACTATACCTAAAAATAGGCTTTTGCAGCCTTAACGTTCAAGTCTTGAAAAAAAAAAAAAGGAGAAGAAAAAACCAACTAAGAGCTGCATTCCCAGATGTTCCTTTAAAATTATTTCAGATCCTGCCACCCTTTGCAATTCAGTCCTTCGGGTTATAAGATATTTTCAATTTCATAGTCTTCTCCTAGAAGATAAATTCCACAAAAAATATATAATTGGGTAACCAGTGATCGCTGCTAATTTTGCAGCAATCTATCAGAACTCAGGATATCATGTCCAATCCAGGATAAACTTCATAGTAAAAATTTTTATAATGCATTTTAATATATGAATTTAAAGTTAGTCCAACTCAAAATGAACTTTTAACAAATTGTTGTACTTCTTAAAAGAATTTTTATAATCCATTTTTTCCAAATCTTTTAATACTTTCTGATTCAGTATCAAACAATTCACGATGCTCTTTAAATTTATCACCTGTGGTTTCCAGTCGGATTTCTTCATTGAAATCTAGTTCCTGTTGATTAGCATCACCCCGCATGTCTTGAAGAGTATTGGACCTCTGCTGCTGGTCATCTCGAAGTGAAACTTTGTTTTTTAAATCTTCCTCCAGCAGTTCAAGGTCCTGTAATCCCCCAAGGACACTGAGGTGTTCAGTTTTCTCATCAGAAAAATCCGTAATAGAATCCTCTGGACAACCACCAAATTCTCCTTTTACTTTTAACACACTTTGATTTTCTTCTTTCTGTTCAGATTTTGTAAACTCTGTCTTTGACTATGTATTCTTGAGATATTTCGGTGCTCCCTTAAAGATACTTTGATAAAAATATTCTGCTTTTTCAATAGTATTCAAACAATGTCTCACACCTTGATATCTAAAAATTATACCAACTGGAAAATCCCATCTGAATGGGATATTACTTCTCTTCAGTTCCTTGACCAAAAAATCAAAATCTTTCCTGTCCTTTACGACCTTCGATGGTAGCTCTTTGAAGATCCTGATTGGTGTACCTGCTACCTTCACTCTATCAGAATAAGACTTTTGTAAAATATCATCTCTCAGTCTTTTGTCAGTAAAGTAAACTACGACATCTCTAGGCAGATTCCTTTGTTTAGCCAAACGTGAGTTAACTCTGTAAGCTTTCGCTATAGAATCCAAGATTAATTCATCTTGTAGCTTTAATAATTCTGCAAAGGCCTTTGCACAAGTTGTTTTTAAGTTTTCTCTGTTGTTTTCTTTTATCCCTCTTAGTCTAATTGCAGATTCCATAGCCTTAATTTGAAGCATAATAACATCATTCTGAATATTATAGTTTTTGGCCTCTGCTTCCAGAAGTTTCACTTGTAACTCTTGTATCTGAGATTCAAATTTACTACTCATCTCAATCACTTTCTTCCCCATTGCAGCCACCGCAGTTGAAAAATCTGAAGCTACTTGAGCAATAATTTGATTTAGTTGGTCATATTTCCCAGAGACCAGTTCCTCGAGATCCTTCTGTGAACCTTTTATCTTATCTACCACACTCTCTAAGGACCTTGTAATTAACTCTTTTAACTCCTGTTCTGTAAGTCTCTGCAAATGAGACATTTCAACTTTATTCATCTGATGCAAAGGGGAGCCCCCCCTTCCTTTAAGTTTAGACATCTTTACTTTTAAAAAGGACCAAAAAGAAAAAAAATCCTTCTTACTTCAATAGAAAAAAGAAAAGAAAAAGAAAAACAGAAGAAATCTATTTAAATCAGCCTCTGTTCCTTTAAGTTCTTTGTCTGTGACAAAACATTCTTTTCAAAGTCTTTCAAGACTAAACTCTGCGCTCCATTTCCACTATCACTTCCCTTTCAAGCAGAGCCAGTCGCCATCTTAAAAACTTTCATTTTTCTTTCTCTCCTTCCCCCTTCCCCCCTCCTCTTCCAAAAAAAATCCGTTGAAAAAAAAAATCCATACTTGCTTAAATCTTTCTTCTCTCTTTTCCAGCTTGCTCCAATTATCATTTCAGTTGTGGTGTTGCTCCCAGCGTCTGGCTCCGCTAATTAGATAATTAGCGGAGGATCCTCTCGGCGCGGAGCGTACCCTGGGGGTATGGAGGGAGCCATCCCTCTGAGCCCTCCCCAGGACAAGAAAAATTTCCTGGGGGGCTCAGGGAGGTTCAACCTCACCCCCAGAAGCTCTCCCTGATCCTCCCGTCGAGGAGCAGGTTTTTCGAGCCGCCTGCCAGCTGTAAGGCGGCTCTAACGCGCCGAGAAACCGGCGGGCATGGAAAGCCCGCCGCCAACGAGGAAGGCGCCACCGGAAGTCATCACTGCACTTGTTAAATTAGTAACATATTTGTTAAGTGAATCTGGCTTCCCCATTGACTTTGCTTGTCAGAAGGTCTAAGAAGCCTGGAATACTGCAATCATCATAAATATTTTTTCCAGAAATAAATCCAGTATTTTTTTTTCTCTTCTCAAGGCTTTTCTGTAGCTTTATCTTCTCAGTAGCCATTTAAATTTAATTCTTTGTTATTATTAAGTGAATATATACATTCTTCTGAGAGCTTCTTTATATTTATTGTTCTTGGACGATTCTTAATTTTGAAAGGATCACATTCTGTTGCTTGATGATCACATTCTGTTGCGTTTAATGATTAATGATTAATTCTTTATTCAATTTGTTCACAAAATAATAAAATGTTTGCCACTAAATTTAAATTTGATTGCATGAGGCAATGTGTATAATTTCTCCTTTATAAATGCAAATTTTTCCTCATCCCTAGTTAAATTAGCAGCAAGAAAAAAACCCAATCCCTAAATCCCACTATTTTCCATCAGGCAGATTCCATCAGATTTTTAACAGTAGAATATGATGGGTTTGTTACAACAGCAAGATATCTAGTGTACCCATTTTTAGAGTTTTACTCATTCTTTTATGCTTATTTATTGATCCAATATCATTCCTTACTGTGAGTCAATATTCAAATTAGGCATATTTTAAAAATCCATATATATATATAAAGATAGTAATTTGCATATTTGTGTAATTCTTAGCTTCCATTTTCTCCATTTAAACTCAATACAATTATAGTTCAGATTCTGGGGTTTGGTTGGGAGTGAGAAGATAAGACTTTTGCTGCTCCTCCCTAATTTCAAAATATAAGCACATACAGTATAGCAGCAATTGAATGATTAAAAACTAAAATGAAGAGGATAGAATGGCTTTTATTTCATTTTAAAAGAATACATCTTTTATTTACTTAGTTATGCATCTGTATAGGTTATTCATTTAGTTGTTTCATCAATAAATGTTGTATGTAAACCAACATCTACATATGTTATCCTATTTCAATAGGGTTTTTTTTTTCCTTAAATTTTTATTTCTCCTATTTGGAGAAAGTATCTTTACTTCTTCTACTCTTGAAATGTTGAAGATCTTCCTCTTCATTCTCCTTGTTTCTATATAGTACAGCTCCGTGAAGGACTTGCTATATTCTGTTTCACAATTCTTCAGGTCATTACCATGTTTTCCCGAAAATAAGACCCTGTTTTATATTTTTTTGAACCCTGAAATAAGCACTTGGCCTAATTGCCATGCGCTCAAAAGCTTGATTGGGCTTATTATTGGGGGATGTCTTATTTTGGGGGAAACAGAGTATATATTTGTGGCTTCCCTTGCGATGTGGATATATGGATTGTTTTTTTGTCCCATGTGGATTGAATACTAATCTGAAAAGGTATGTCAGCCAATAAATTCTTCCCAGACCTTTTGAGTCAAGGTTTTAAATTGAACATTTTTTCTGAAGAAATTCAGCTGATGTACCTTGAAATCTTTTGACTTGCTTTTCTAGCCTTTTGTATGGCTAGATTTTTAAGGTGGTAGTGTGAAAAGTTATTAGTAATGCCTCTCAGGATTTTTTTATATTAAAGGAAAAGGTTCCCCTTGCACATATGTGTCTAGTCGTTCCCGACTCGAGGGAGTGGTGCTCATCTCCATTTCAAAGCCAAAGAGTGGTCGGAAGACAGCTCTGTGGTCATGTGGCCAGCATGACTAAATGCCAAAGGCACACAGAACGCTGTTACCTTCCAACCAAAGGTGGTCCCTATTTTTCTACATGCATTTTTTACGTGCTTTTAAATTGCTAGGTTGGCAGAAGCTGGGACAAGTAACTTGAGCTCACCCCGTTATGCAGCATAGGGATTCAAACTGCTGAACTGCCGACTCTTTGATCGACAAGCTCAGTGTCTTAGCCATTGAGCCACCTTGTCCCTCTTTTTTATATTACCCATTAAATATAATTTATATTATTTTTTAATATATATTTTTATATTACCCAGGTGATTATAGCATTCTATATACATATCCCATGTACTCAGGGCTAAAGTTAATCTTTTGGAATAAACCACAGCTAATTTATTGCAAAAAAAAAAATTAATAATAATGATGTTTGTAATGCCATAGTGATAACTGGCATTTTCCAGATGCAATAAAGTTTCATGTAAGTTTTGAGAGTCCCTTTTCATTAATGAAACTATATTTGAATTGCTTTCTAATGTTTTACCTATCCTTTTTTTTTTTACTATATCAGAGGACAATTTGGATATCTCTTCTTGTAATGCTTTAATTACTTATTTAATCATTTAATTAATTGCTATCAGAGACAATTAAAAAATAAATTTACTTTTTCCTGTGAACAGTGAAATTATATATTGCATTTGGGGTACTATTAGGTCAAATGTTCCATGAGTCAACATTCATTACCTTAATTAAAGGCCCTCATAGCCCCACCATTATCAGAGCTAAAACAAATATTGCAAATGTTGGCAAACTTTTGAAATTCAACAGGCAGTTTACAAATGAAGGATTTTAAATTTAATCCCTAATTTGCATATTTCTGTGTCCCTTTAACCTTCAGATTCAGATACTTTAAAAAACATATTTCAGTGCAGAGTGTGTTTAACTATAAATATATACAGGTAGTCCTCAACTTACAACAGTTCATTTAATGACCGTTCAGCACTGAAAATAGCAGCCTTTGACCATTTTTCACCCTTACGACCATTGCAGTCTCCCCGTGGTCATGTGATCAAAATTTGGACACATGGCAACTGATTCATATTTATGATAGTTGCAATGCTCATATGACCACCTTCTATGATCCTCTAACAAGCAAAGTCAATGAGGAATCCAGATTCACTTAACAACCATTTTACTAATTTAACAACTGCAGAGATTCACTTAACAACTGTACCAAGAAAGGTCATAAAATGGGGCAAAATTCACTTAACCAATGTCTCACTTAGCAATGGAAATTTTATTAGCCAGCAAAATGTCAAATCATCATCCCAAATATTGTCCATGAAAACCGAGCAGGATTTATTAATGGCAGATCCAATACAGAAAAAAAATTAATGCAATATATCTGGCTAATAACCAAGATATCCGATTATTAATATTATAATTAGATACCACAAAGGCATTTGACAACTTTTGTTGGCCATATTCCATCTTAAAATACCTGAACTTAGAGAATCAAGTTTTCTAGAATATGTAGAAATCTATATTCAAATATTAGTGGGGATAAATTGTATAATATCCCCAATTTTTTATAACAAGAGTTCCTAGTCAACCAGGATGATTTTTTTTTTTGCTTTATTATTTACTATCTGAATAGATTTATTAACAAAGAAAATAAATAAAAGAAGCAGACTCACACAAGCATCAATTAACAACACGACAACAATGCCTATTTGGGAACCAGATCCTGGAACAAAGCCAAAAGTCTGATATGCTCCCACATTTACACCAATGGTATCATCACAGGCCCAACCAGTGAAAGCATACGATTGGAAGTGTCCCCACATGCTGTTCAGGGGTGGGTTTTTATTGATTCGCCCTAGTTCAGGTGAGCTGGTAGCAGTGGCAGTGGGACACTGGGCCCATCTGCCCAGACGCCATCAAAAATGCTCTGTGAATACACAGAAACTTCTGTGCATGTGCAGAAGCGCCACACACTTGTGTGCTACTAATAGCAAACCGGTAGTGCCAGGATTTGAATCCCATTTCTGATGCTATTCCCCCAATGTGACACCTGCCATCATCTGCTAGCAATACCCCTCTGGATTCTATATAGGATAAATGGGACAAACTTTGCACAAAAAAAGTAACTTAAATTTGACATCAGACTCCAAAAGAAGAACAAAGTAATATCAGAGCACTTCAACTTCCTAGAACTGTCTATAGCAGACTTCAAGGTGACTGTTTTGAAATAATGGGACTTTACAGAAAAGGAGATATTGTTAAATTCACACACATCAAATTTTTCAGGGACTCTCAGAAAGTCCCGACAAATACAAAAGATTTTTTATACATTACAACTGTTAATTGATAAGGTATTTGTATTTGATCTCACATGCAAGCTGTAACTTCACATTCAACCTATCTTCTCCTTTATTTCTTCTCTACAAAGCTCTTTTGTGAGCTCACAAACGTCCATGCCTTTTAATAAAATTTCCTAGTCAGAAAAAGTGGTAACAGACTTCTGATTTTTTTTTGTACTAAATGTCAATACATTTAAATATATTTTTAAAAATTCACATAGATTAAAGGAAACAATTAACATTACAATTTTTGAAGGGCCAGCAAATTACTAAATGTCTGAAGTAGAGGAATGTATTAATTTATCAAAATTTAAGAAATAGAAATCCATACATTCTTCCAGATATGACTGAGCTTCTGTAGATTTCCTTAGCGCATTCAGCATCACAGAACTGCAGCAGGACGTGAAAGTGAAGCAGAATTTCTTTTTCAAGGTAGGATCAAAATTGGTTTAGGATTAAGGTACTAGAAGGAATCCATATCTATTTGTATCACAAAAGCATCAAAAAAGAGCCTCAGATAGCTCAACCGGCTGAATAGCTTGTTATTAACATCCAGCTGTCTACAATTACACCAGTTCGAGGCTCAAGGTTGACTCAGCCTTCCATCCTTTCTAAGGTAGGTAAATTGAGGACCCAGTTTGTGGGGGCAATAAGCTAACTTTATATAAAAATATATATATAAGTATGAAGGCTATTGCTTAAGGCGCCCTGAGTCTCTGGAGAAGGGCAGCATATAAATCTAATTTTGTAAGGCGCCCTGAGTCTCTGGAGAAGGGCGGCATATAAATCTAATTTTTTAAAAAAATAGTATCTTGTCCAAAAGGAACCAAGACTGTATATTTGATTGCTAAACCTTGTGCAGGGAGATCCTATACTGATTTAGTATTTTTAACAAACATATTGTGCATTTTTTAAAATTAGAGGAAGAATCCTCTGCATACTATGATGCTATCTCAACAGAGAGAATACAATAGATATAATAACATGCTAAAGTTCCATCAACCAACCAACAGAAACAATGTCAATGAGTTAATATCTAAAGAGCCATTTTGCTTTTCTACTTCTGTTATAGGCAATACAGTGTATTTTACAAGGAATGAGATGTTCTGATGAGCACAAATGAATACCCCCAGATAGTCATCCAAAATCTGGCAACAATTTTAAAAAGCAGTCACAGTCATATTGATCCATGTGGAAAATCCACAACAGACATTGTACGTAATTAGGCCAACTAAATTGGAATTCAAAATTTCAAATTTTCCAAAGCTCTTCATATTAAGATATTAAGAAAAACAGAGAATGGGAAAGAAAGAAGAATGTTTTGAAATTACCAATGCTTCCCCTCCAAGTTGCACTACTTTTAATAAAAGGAAAATTTTATATGTAGTAAAGTAATTATAGATACCCCTTTCATGTAATCATGAGTTTATATCAGTGGTGGGATTCAAATAATTTAACAACCGGTTCTCTGCCCTAATGATTTCTTCCAACAACCAGTTCACCAAACTGCTCAGAAAGTTAACAACCGTCCTTCTCCGAAGACTCAGGGCGGCTTACAATGTGTTAAGCAATAGCCTTCATACTTTTGTATATTTATACAAAGTCAGCTTATTGCCCCCACAAACTGGGTCTTCAATTTACCTACCTTAGAAAGGATGGAAGGCTGAGTCAACCTTGAGCCTGGTAAGATTCGAACATGAAGTAATTGCAGACAGCTGGATGTTAATTAGGGTGCTTAGTCTGCAGAGCTATCCAGGATCCTGGATAGTGTAGAGTATTTTTACTCTACTGCTGATAAATCTATCCATATTAATTAATTAAATAGTTAATTAAATAAATAAATGTATCAGTCTAAGACAATCTAATCTATCCTTTGGGGGAAATGTGCTTGTAGTTTATCTTGTCTTTGGAATGCTCTTTCCTTTCTGTGTCCTCAGAATGTCTTGCCAGCTTTATGGAAATCAGCTTAGCTCCAGCCATGCCAAAGCAGCTTGGCACTCTCTTGCATATCCATGTCCCATTTTCAATATCTTTTATGGAAATGTGATCAACCTTATCTAATAAGAAGAGACAGGCTTTCAGAAGGTGTGCCATTCTCTACACACAGAGTTGCTAGGCTTTCCACACAGCTTAATCTGCATTCCAGCAAGGGGATCTGACCTCCTACATTTTTTTTTGAGGAAGCTATGCTGATAAATTGGAAGTCATCGTCACACCAAAAATAACATGCTTTTTACTTTAATGAAAACATGTCTTATTTCATATTATGCCAAGAAGAATCCACACTTGATACAGGATTATGGATATATAATTGGCAAGATTGGGGTTATCGCCTATTCCATGGTATCTAAATGCTAAGCAAAAATGGGACAGAAGGGGCTTATTTTGTATTTGGTGGGATTGATGTTGAAATAAAAAGAAAAAAGTTCAACAATGCTGCTTTGCCAAAACTGTTAGAAAGATTAGCCATCCCTCATTTGGAGGCAGGATGTTGGTTTGCATCTGTATTTAGAGATTCAACTGACTGAACTCTCGCAGTCCTGTTTCTTTCTTCAAGCAGAAGGAAATTGAATTTCATTTCAATTACAAAATTAGCTGAACTTGAGGTAATCTTAGCCGCAGCACATAGGCAAGTCTGTTTGGCCACATGCTTTGCTGCTTATGAGACAGTAAGAGACTTACTATCTCCTGCTATTTTTATTGATTTCTTAAAAATATGGCCATAGAACATGTTCTGCAGATTAAAATTCCAGATGTTTTTCCACACAGGCCTATTTAAAGTGGTTGCTATGCTGAAGATTCTGAACCTATCAAGATCAATTTATTACTCCCTACACCTGTTAATTTTGCTTTGTTTCATTTCTATATTAATATCAGAATTTACCACAAAAGAGATGCATTTCTTCTAAAAACAGATTCTTATCTTCCCATTTTTCTAATACATACAGTACCGAATAACAGAGTTGGAAGAGTCCTTGGAGGTCTTCTAGTCCAATCCCTGACTCAAGCAGGAAACTCTATAACATCTCAGACAAATGGTTATGCAGTCTCTTTTTAAAAATCTCTGGTGTTGGCGCATTCAGAACTTCTGGAGGCAAGTCACTCCACTGATTAATTGTTCTAGCTGTCAGGAAATTTCTCCTTAGTTCTAGATAGGTTCTCTCTTGATTAGTTTTCATCCATACAGTTTGACATGTTCTCCTCAAAATGCATGCCTAATTTATTTCCACCCACCTCCTTGTCTATTGCCTAAACCAGTCAGAATAAAGCACAATTCATTTTAGAAACACTTGCTATTTAATTATTGCTGAACAATTACTTCTAGCAGCCCCTACCCTTAAGCCCCTACCCTTATTACTTCTAGCAGTGTACCCTTACACTGGCTGAAACTTCTTGGTCAAGAAGCGAAAGGTCTTCAAGGAAAAACAGAAAATCCAGTTGCCTCTTGAAAAAACATCTTTGGGGACTTCCGGTGGCGCCTTCCTCGTTGGCGGCGGGCTTTTCATGCCCGCCGGTTTCTCGGCGCGTTAGAGCCGCTTTATAACAGACAGGCGGCTCGAAAAAACCTGCTCCTTGATGGGAGGAGCAGGGAGAGCTTCTGGGGGTGAGGTTGAGCCTCACTGAGTTGCCCCAGGAATTTTTCCTTGTCCTGGGGAGGGCTCAGAGGGATGGCTCCCTCCATATCCCCAGGGTATGCTCCGCGCCGAGAGGATCCTCCGCTAATTATCTAATTAGCGGAGCCAGACGTTGGGAGCAACACCACAACTGAAATGATAATTGGAGCAAGCTGGAAAAGAGAGAAGAAAAATTTAAGCAAGTATGGATTTTTTTCAACGGATTTTTTGGAAGAGGAGGGGGGAAGGGGGGAAGGAGAGGAAGAAAAATGAAAGTTTTTAAGATGGCGACTGGCTCTGCTTGAAAGGAAAGTGATAGCGGAAATGGAGCGCAGAGTTTAGTCCTGAAAGACCTTGAAAGGAATATTTTGTTACAGAAAAAGAATTTAAAGGAACAGAGGCTGATTTAAATAGATTTCTTCTGGGTTTTTTTTCTTTTCTTTTTTCTATTGAAGTAAGAAGGATTTTTTCTTGGTTTTTTTTTAAAAGTAAAGATGCCTAAACTTAAAGGAAGGGGGGGCTCCCCCTTGAATCAGATGAACAAAGTTGAAATGTCTCATTTGCAGAGACTTACAGAACAGGAGTTAAAAGAGTTAATTACAAGGTCCTTAGAGAGCATGGTAGATAAGATAAAAGGATCACAGAAGGAACTCGAGGAACTGGTCTCTGGGAAATATGACCAACTAAATCAAATTATTGCTCAAGTAGCTTCAGATTTTTCAACTGCGGTGGCTGCAATGGGGAAGAAAGTGATTGAGATGAGTAGTAAATTTGAATCTCAGATACAAGAACTACAAGTGAAACTTCTGGAAGCAGAGGCCAAAAATTATAACATTCAGAATGATGTTATTATGCTTCAAATTAAGGCCATGGAATCTGCAATTAGACTAAGAGGGATAAAAGAAAACAACAGAGAAAACTTAAGAACAACTTGTGCAAAGGCCTTTGCAGAATTATTACAGTTACAAGATGAATTAATTTTGGGTTCTATAGTGAAAGTTTACAGAGTTAACTCACGTTTGGCTAAACAAAGGAATCTGCCTAGAGATGTCGTTGTTTACTTCACTGATAAGAGACTGAGAGATGATATTTTACAAAACTCTTATTCTGATAGAGTGCAGGTAGCAGGTACACAAATCAAGATTTTCAAAGAGCTACCATCGAAGGTCTTGAAGGACAGGAAAGATTTTGATTTTTTGGTCAAGGAATTGAAGAGAAGTAATATCCCATTTAGATGGGATTTTCCAGTTGGTATAATTTTTAGATATCAAGGTGTGAGACATTGTCTGAATACTATTGAAAAAGCAGAATATTTTTATCAAAATATCTTTAAGGGAGCACCGAAATATATTAAGAATAAAAAGTCAAAAACAGAGTTTACAAAATGTGAACAGAAAGAAGAAAATCAAAGTGTGTTAAAAGTAAAAGGAGAATTTGGTGGTTCTCCAGAGGATTCTATTATGGATTTTTCTGATGAGAAAACTGAACACCTCAGTGATCTTGGGGGATTACAGGACCTTGAACTGCTGGAGGAAGATTCAAAAAACAAAGTTTTACTTCGAGATGACCAGCAGCAGAGGTCCAATACTCTTCAGGACATGGGGGGTGATGCTAATCGACAGGAACTAGAAGTCAATGAAGAAATCCGACTGGAAACCACAGGTGATAAATTTAAAGAGCATCCTGAATTGTTTGATACTGAATCAGAAAGCATTGAAAGATTTGGAAAAAATGGATTATAAAAACTGTTTTAAGATGTACAACAATTTGTTAAAAGTTCATTCTGAGTTGGACTAACTTTAAACTTATATATCAAAATGGATTATGAAAATTTTTTACTATGAAGTTTATCCTGGATTGGACATGTTATCCTGCGTTCTGATAGATTGCTGCAAAATTAGCAGCGATCACTGGTTACCCAATTATATATTTTTTGTGGAATTTATTTTCTAGGAGAAGACTACGAAATTGAAAATATCCTATAACCCAAAGGATTGAATTGCAAAGGGTGGCAGGATTTGAAATAATTTTGAAGGAACATCTGGGAATGCAGCTCTTAGTTGGTTTTTTTTCTCTTTTTTTTTTCTTCAAGGCATGAATGTCAAGACTGCAAAAGCCTATTTTTAGGTATAGTATAAGTTAGCTTGAATGAATCTTCCTAGAGGTGTGAATATCTTCGTGGTTGGATATTATTCATATAAAGTCACTCGGGGGGTTGTGTGGGGAAATATTTTACTTTGCTGATGGGGGCAGCGGCAAGATGAAGATTATTGAAGCAGGATTTATGTAAGGAAATATGTTTGACTTCAATCAAGTTGAAGAGAAGATTGAAATTTGGATTATATAGACTGAGGAATGAATTAAACAAAAGATAATTTTCTTAATGATATAACTGCGTGATTATAAATATATATGCATATATATGTTTTATGTTTTTGGGGGGTTTTTTTAGTTAAGGGGTGTAGTTAGGATAGAATTATAATGGTGTTCTTAATTATAATGGTTATTAATGGTTTTTTTTATTATAACATTGTTTAAATATATTAAGGTCTGGTTTTTTGTTTTTTGTTTTTTTTACTTTTTTTTCCCTTCTTTCCTTCTTTCTCTTTCTTTTCCTCTTTTGAAATTTGTTTAATTTAGAATTTGAATATTTAATAATCTTTTCTTTTTCCCTTGTTCTAAATTTTGTTTTTTTTAACTTGTAGCGGAAGTCAGGGGGGGATGGGGAGGGAAGGGGTTGGGGTTGAGGGAGGATGGGAGGGGTTGGGTAGGGGGACTGGGGACGGGGGGTGAAAATGAAAAAATTTCTGTATTGTAAAACTTTTTCAATAAAAAAAAAGAAAAGAAAAAACATCTTTGGGATACACAGCTGATGCTTCTGAGAGTGATGGTTTACAATATGTAAGGAACTAAGATTATAAAGTACATAAAAACAGTTTGATATAGATTCAGATCAAGGAATGCTCATGTGGAAGAAACGGTGATCCTTGACTATTTAGAAACTATCTCTCCTGCTATGTTTATTTTAAGCAGTTATGTCCCCATGACAGAAAGCCATTTGCAAAAGCAATGCAGGCCCCAGTGCATGAATTATCTGCTTGCTGTGGCATCCAGGGATTTGAGCAGAGCATCGTTCATATAGTGAAATAAATTGGTTGAAGAATCCGAACTAACCGAAGTGCACTCTGCAGGCTTATCCAAGCATGGTTCCATATATACATACAGACAGGAAATTCCATTTCTGAAACCTTTTAACTGTGATAATAAAGAAGCACACAACCCTTGTGGAGTGCAACTCTGAAAGTTTTAATTCCTTTCCCCACACTACTGAATTTTCTTCTCATAGTAGAAAGACAGACCACTGAAAAATGAATTCTATGAGCCAGTCCTCTTATTAGAACTCTCTTATATTACAGCCAGATGTTCTTAACAGGCATAGGTGGAGGGAGTTGGTGAAATAGGAAAGGGCTTATATAAGCTTACTTCTTTTCCAGCAATTTCCAGAGGGCTGTGATGTCCTGCTGTAGGACTTTCTCTTCTAATTTTATCCCATATTTGAAAGAAGATTGAGCCCAGAGAAAGAGATTTGCCCAAAGTGAACCAGCAGGCTTCCATATTAAAGTAAGAATTTGACCTTGGGTCTTTCAAGTCCTAATCCACCACCCTATTTATTTACTACATTACAGTATATGGTCATACTTTGCTAAGGTAACTGAAAGCAAAAATCAAAACCAATCTACCAATCACCCTACAGATAGGTAAAATGAAATAAAAACTGGACAGATTTTAGGATTCATCTTTAATGCTGTCTGTGGTAAATCAGAATCTTGGCAACCGTAAGAGGAAGTCTCAGTCTCAGTTGTTTTGAGTTAATTAAGGTGGGTTTTCTTTGAATCTTTTTGATACTTTTTACCTAGATGTCTGCATGCCCAAACTGGCTTTGAAGATATAAAATGTCAAATAACTGGCTGCTGATTCGTCTTAGTTGTTTATATCTCTGTTCCCTACCATTTCTTTCCCTGCCTCCTAACAATCTCTCACCCAAGCAAACTCGCTCCTTATTCGATTGCTTATGGATACCTTGTAAGATTTAGGATTAGTTATCTCTATCCTCAGCTGTCTTTGAAAGACAATACAGAAATATTCCTACCCAGAGAGAGGATGTCCCTGTGACTCTGGATACACAGAAACAATGGAGCATGTGCTCCTCCAGTGCCTATATTACAGACACATTCATATTAGCCCCAACATTACTTCATAAATACTCAGGGCACACAGGACAATTTTGCATCCCCTGCTAGTTTTGCATACCAACCCTGCTACAACATAGAATTTATTTATTTATTGGTTTGATTTATATGCCACCCTTCTCCGGAGACTCAGGGTGGCTTACAATGCATTAATCAATAGCCTTCATACTTTTGTATATACCAGCTTAGTAGAGCTTTTGCCCCTCCACCCCAGCGGTGTTCTTTTTTATACAAATCAGTTTATTGCCCTCACAATCCTCATTTTACTTACCTCAGAAGGATGAAAGGCTGAGTCAACCTTGAGCCTGAGGAAATTTGAACTCACAGTAATTGCAAGGAGCTGGTAGCTAAGTGTTACTTTAATAGCACTTTAGTCCGCTGCACCACCAAGGCTTTTGGTGGTGCAAAGAATATTGCAAGGTTCTCTGCAGAAGAGCTTAAAATTCATCAAAATTCATGACTAGTGCCATGAACTAGATCAGGGGTTTCAAACTCAATTTCATTGAGGGCCACATCAGAGTTGTGTTTGACCTTGTGGGGCCAGGGTGGGCATGGTGGGTGTGGCCAGCTTGATGTCACTGACAACAAGGGTGCCTGGGGTGGCCCGAGCACTCTACCAGTGAAAACAGGCTCCCAAGCTCCATTTTCAGCTGCCACAGCCTCCTGCAATCCTCTGCCAGTCAAAGTACAAATTCTGTGATTGTTAAGCAAAATCCATGTTCACCAATTGATGTTCCTTGTTGGAAACTGGCTGGTAACTGGTTGCTATGTGCTGTGGTCACATGATTGCAAATTGCAACCATGTGACTACAGCACACTGCAACCAGTTTTAAATGCAAGCACCTAAATGGCAATCACATGACTTCAGGGGTGGTGTGACTGTTTTAAATCTGGATTTGCCCTTATCTGAATTGTGAAGCCCTAGAAACAGTCATTCATGCCCTGGTCATCTCTCAATTGGATTGCTGCAACATTCTCTACATGGGGTTACCCCTTGAACTGTATTTGGAAGCTATAGTTGATGTAGAATGCAGCAGTGCACACAATTCGGGGGGGGGGGGGCTTACAGTGGCACATGTAACACTGCTTGCATGAGCTACATTGACTGCCAGTTTATTTTTGGGGTCCAATTCAAAGTGTTGGTTATTACCCTATATGGCATGGTCATATTCCCCAATGGCATTAGCCCACCCCACTTGTTCCAGCAGAAGGGACTCCATCAGCTAAGGAATTCCAGCTGATGGGATCAAGGAAAAGAGCCTTGGTTGGCTTCAGGAGTGCTCACCACTGGAAATAGTTGACATATAAGAAGATCTTATCCCCATGCCATCCATCTCCTTGGTTCTAGTTTTTATATAGCCCTGTAATTGTAATTATTTCTATATTTATCTTTTTACTCTTTGTAAGCTGCTGAAGTTACCTTATTGGTAAGAAGGATGGCATATGAATATAATGAATAAATGAGTGCGAAGAAAAGTCATAAACCACTGTTTCTGTGGCTGTTGAAACTTTAAACCATCATTAAACAAGCCATAAGTTTAGGACTGCTTATACTTTCTGTTTTCATATATTTATCTTCTAGCATTTCATAATGTTTTTTAGATTCTGATTTATCCTGTGTGCCTTTTAATTACCTGCATCCCATCTTCCTTACGTTGGTCTATGACTGTAATAAAGATTTGATTTGATTTTAGAATTAGTTATTAACAACCTTCCTTGAATGCTCCCAATAAAGAGTAACAAAGGAACAGATGTTCCTTATTGTTAGCCATGCTGAAAACATTAGAGTCAGTGTAAAAATTGAATCTTTGGCTGCTACAAAATATTATTCTGACTAGCAGAGGTTTGCTGCAATGATTTTCCTTTTGTGCTGGCACACCTTTTGTGTTTAACATGCTATTTTGGAACTATAAAAATGAAAATTCTTTGATTCCAAAATCACATTTGGTTTTGTGCTCCTCCCCCTGAAACTGAATAAAATCATTAGCAGCAGGTGAGACTGACAAATTACAATGCCTTTCAATGCCCCTTATTAAATCTTATCTCAGACATTCCATGAGTGTGATTTTCTAAGCTTTAAGCAACGTCTGAGATATGAGCAAGCATAGCGTAACAGATTACCATACTTTTCGGTGTATAAGACGCACTCCACCCCCCCCCCCAAAGAGGGTGGAATGTCGGTGCATCTTATACACCAAATACAGCCATTTTTGGCCTCCCAAAGCCCTGCCCTGCGCATCCCATTTTTGCAAAAAATGGGCCCATTTTTCATAAAAACGGGGCAGGCAGATGCTTTGGGACACCTACAGAGTGCTCCTGTGGGCTGTGGAGGGCAGAAGCCCCCCCCCCATTTCTGCAAAAAAACGGGCCCATTTTTGGCCTCGCAAACCATGTATCGTGTTTTTGCCCTCCCCAGCCCCCAGGAGCACTCCGAAGGCCTCCCAAACCCTCTGTGCACCCCATTTTTGTGAAAAACAGGATGTGCAGAGGGTTTTAGAGGCCTGCAGAATGCTCCTGGGGCCGGGGAGGGCAAAAATTTCTTTTTCTTGCTTACCTCTTCAAAATCTTGATGCATCTTATACACCGGTGCATCTTATAGTCCAAAAAATATGGTATATAAGACTATGGAGATAACCTTGATGAAAAAAGGCCAGAGCCATTAAAAGAAACTCAGTTCTAGGAATGGAGAAAGAGTGAGAAAGACATCTATGATTCTGTTTAAATGAACTGAAGGATATTCTGGCAGACTTCCAAAGTTAGTTATTATATTCTACAAAATTTCTGAAATCTTTGCCTATTTCTTGATCTGGCCTACCTTAAAAATGACACCGAGTTTTGAATTAAGTGTTGAATGTCTTCAATTTTTGAATTAAAAGCTTACTAATTTGAAATTGTTGAGACAACCTTATGGATATTATGACTGACTATTTTGTCTTGGTTCCCAGCAGACTTAACCTTCCAAGGCAAATGGTCAAAGTTAATTGTTATTGTAGTCTCATAATACATAGAATAATAGAGTTGGAAGGGACCTTGGACATCTTCTAGTCTAACCTCTTGATCAAGCAGGATACCCTATATCATTTATCAGATAAATGATTGTCCAGTCTCTTTTTGAAAGCTTTATTGATGGAGTACCCACAAATTTCTGTTAGGAAATTTGTCCTTAATTCTAGGTTGGTTGTCTCTTTGGTTAGATTTCTCATCTTGCCTTTTGGTGCTTTGGAAAATAATTTGACCCCTCATCTTTGTAGGAGTCCCTCAAATATTGGAACAGTGCTATCATGCCTCCCCTAGTCCTTTTCATTAGATTAGACATATCTCATTAGACTAGATCAGGAATCTGCAATCTTAAACCCTCAAAGAGCCATTTGGTCCCATTTCCCACAGAAAAGAAAACACTAGGAGCCACAAAACTCTTCCCGTGCCTGACTATTTCTTGAGCCACAAAACTAGCATATATAGTTAAATTAAAGATTCTGTTTTCTTCTGAAACTTTTCTTTTCTTGGATTTATCCATAGTTAGCCTACCGAATTGAAAAGTTCAATAAATCACACGCCAGTGGGTGCCACACATTGACGGTTGTGACACATATTTCGATAGACAGGGAGCTGCAGCAGAGGGGTGAAAGAGCCACATGTGGCTCCAGAGCTGCAGGTTGCTGACCCCTGGTCTAGATATACCTCTTGGAATATACTTGGAGAATTTCCAGTCCTGATTTAATTCCATGAGAAGGTCTATGAATATACTGTATATTAGAGCTTTCCATTTCTATATTACTCACACTAGATAGTTCTACCCTCCATTCCAATCTAGAACTAAGGAGAAATTTCCTGACAGTTAGAACAATTAATCAGTGGAACAGGTTGCCTTCAGAGGTTCTGTATGCTCCAACACTGGAAGTTTTTAAGAAGAGACTGGACAACCATTTGTCTGAAATGATAGAATAGAATAGAATAGAATAGAATAGAATAGAATAGAATAGAATAGAATAGAATAGAATAGAATAGAATAGAATAGAATAGAATAGTTTATTGGCCAAGTGTGATTGGACCCACAAGGAATTTGTCTTGGTGCATACACTCTCAGTGTACATAAAAGAAAAGATACATTTGCAAGAATCATAAGGTACAACACTTAATGATAGTTATAGGGAAACAGTCAATATAAATCTTAAGGATACTAGCAACAAGGTTACAGTCATAAGGGGGAGGGGATGGTTGATAGGAACAATGAGAAAATTAATAGTAATGCAGACTTAGTAAATATTTGGACAGTGTTGAAGGAATTAGTTGTTTAGCAGAGTGATGGTGTTCGGGAAAAAACTGTTCCTTGTGTCTAGTTGTTCTGGTGTGCAGTGCTCTACCCTCGTTTTGAGGGTAGGAGTTGAAACAGTTTATGTCCAGGATGCAAGGGGTCTGTAAATATTTTCACAGCCCTCTTTTTGACTTGTCTGGCATACAGGTCCTCAATGAAAAGCTGGTTGGTAGTAAATTTTTTTTCTGCAGTTCTAATTATCCTTTGACTTCTGTGTCTGTCTTGTTCGGTGGCAGAACCAAACTAGACAGTTATAGAGATGCAGATGACAGACTCAATAATTCCTCTGTAGAACTGTATCAGCACTCCTTGGGTAGCTTGAGCTTTCTGAGTTGGCACAGAACGAATATTCTTTGTTGTGCTTTTTTGATGACATTTTTGATGTTGGGTGTCTATTTTAGGTCGTGAGATATGGTAGAACCTAGGGATTTGAAGGTCTCTACTGTTGATACTGTGTTGTCTAGTATTGTAAGAGGTGGTAGTATGGGAGGGTTTCTCCTAAAGTCCACTACCGTTTCTACGGTTTTGAGTGTGTTCTGTTCCAGATTGTTCTGGTCGCATCATGAGGCTAGTAGGTCAACCTCCCGTCTGTATGCGGATTCATCATTGTCTCGAGTGAGACCAATCACTGTTTTTAGGTTTTTCCGCTTGAGCGGGGGATTAGACTAGAAGACCTCCAAGGTTCCTTCCAATTCTGTTATTCTGTTATTCTATACTGTTCAGTAATTTGCAATTTCTATTGTTCTACATGTCTCCCATTTCCACAATTCATATTTCAGTTCAGTTCAAATCCAATAAATTGAACTGAAGCTACTTTAATCCTCAGTCATTCTATAATCTTAATAATTTTCATATTATTAAAGAACTTTATTTTTAATACACATTACTACAAACTAATCTGGCATTTTCTGAGACTAGGGATATGTTACCCATTACATTTTGATTTTGAATGTTAGGGTGTGTTTCTTAGTGTAAAATATACCAAAATGTATTTGACAATATATGTATCAAGACCAAATATTTTGAAATCTTGAAATTTAAGCTATATGCAAATTTTTATAAAGACTTAAAAATATCTTGGCGTAATGAAGAAAAGAAAACAGAAATGAATTGGTCAGAAATTTAAGAGCTAATCCTATAGCATCACTTAGAGAGCCAGTTTGGTGTAATTGTTAAGACATCAGGCTAGAAACTGGAAGACTGTGAATTCTAGTCCTGTTTTAATCACAAAGTCAGCTATGTGACCTGGGAGAAGTTTCTTTATTTCAATTCAAGGAAAGAGGCAATGGAAAACTATTTTTGAAAAACCTCGGCAAGAAAACTGTAAAGAGTTGTAGGCAGTCTCCAAGAATTGGATGTGATTGAATGGAATTTTTAAAAAATGGTTCAATTACGCCAGCCTAATTCAGATGTTTTGGAGGTTAACATCCATAATTCATGGTCAGTCTGAGGCAAACTGTGCTTACTACTCATTCTAAAACCATCTTTTTTGACATAGCAATTAAATAGATTCAAAACACACTTTACAATTATTTTAAAAATACATTATTCTTTGAGTCTTATATTACAGAGAAAAACATACACACAAATTCTAAAGATTATGCTTTCTAGCAAGTCTATTTAAATGGACTTTAAGCACTTTTCTTGATTAAAATTTATTGCTGCTTCACTTTCCAAATCAATACTTATTTATATGTTTATTTATAGCAGTATAGTAGTATAGCTTTAATCTATACTAGGATACTCAGTATATTAATAGATATTTAGCAGTAAACTCTACCCCAGTCCTCATGGTCCAGAGACAATATCTCCTCATGTTTTTGGTACAAAAGCTGTACAAAGTTAGCTTCTTGAAACATCATGTGCTCTCTGATCTTGGTTTCATTACCCAAACTAGGTAACTTCATCAGTGCTAGCATTGATGATGTTACCTAGTTTGGGTAATGAAACATCTGCAAGAAAACCAAAGTCCGAGAACATCAAGAGCCCCTCATTTCATCCCTGAGCAAAAATAGTCTCCTTTATTGACTCTCCATTTTAGACATCATACTGGGTCTTTATGTTAACCAGAGCAGAAAGACATCAAAGAATGTCAATGGAAGACCAGTGAAAAGATGGACGGTCCAATCAATCTGTAACTGTCAGTAAATACATCTCTGGTTCAGCCTCTTTGATTCAGTATTAGGTGGCAAACTGGGACAGATTTTACACAGTTTGCACCTGAAATTGGAGAGATTGTGAAGGAAAAAACTACATTAATATCAGTCCTTATTAAGATGACCATCTCATAAAAGATGAGGATGAAATGAAAATAAAGTCATAGGAGCCTATTGGGAAACAAATGTTTGGCTGTTTCCTAACTGTGGTACCCTAAACTTGCTCTGTCCTTTCTCAGGAGTGTCAAACTGGCAGCCCATGGGCCAGATCCATCATGTGCAGGACAGGCCCACCCCAGTTCCGCAAATGGGAAAAACCAACACGAAACATTATGTGAGGGAACATTATGTGAGGGAACATTTTGGGAGGGAAGCTCTAAGAGACCCCAAGGCCTTGATTTGAGTAGGTTTTGTTATTGAAAATGCTCTGCAGAATATTGGAGATACTAGTCCATGCATAATAAGCTGTGGAAGCTTTGCAAAAATATTGACAAAAATGGTTTAAGAAAGCAAAACTGTTAAATAATACATTAACAGTTATGGAAAGTAAATAAACCAAACTAGCTTGCAATCTTTCTCCACTAATAATTTACAGTGATATGTGGTGAAAATGGTCATGAATTGCTCAGCTGAATGCCAGACACATTTTATAATAATTCCATATATTCCATATATTCTTTATCATAACCCCATTAGCTGCTTCTTACTAAGCCATGAGTAAGCTTTTCATTTTACAACAGTTGCTATAGCTACCGACCTAATTAATAAAGTTGTTGCATGGTAAGAGTGCCTTAGGCATACAGTAAATATACATCAAGAAAGGGAAAGCACTTCACCTTGATTTTATGTCTCTTTGTGAAATGCCTGCATCACATACAGCTGTGTCAGCTCATTACAGCATATCAAGTACAGCTTTCTATCTTTGAGTGGATACAACATTCCTGGCCTACTTTAGATCATTGTTTTAATGACTAGTAAGATTATGTAGGTGGTCATAAAACACTGGGATTATTTCCTATTGGATTCACCTTCTTAAAGAATATTGGCTTTGCTTGAAGACACCTGCTGCTATTTCATAACACAGTACACTGCTTGTTAGTTGCTTCCCATTGATGACTTGTGAAGAATAGATAATAATGCATGCCTCTTCAGACAGTATAGATTTATTTCTTTATTGGATTCAAATCCTACTTCCCATTCAGGCACTAAAAGCAGCCTATATAACACTCACTCCTATTTTTCTCACAACAACCTTATGACAAAGATTTAGTTGAGAGAGAATCATACCCTAAAGGCACCATGCCTGCAGATGGATTATTAGAACCTGGGACTCTCCACTCCTTGTCCAACACCTAAACTACTATATCATATAGGCCAGTGATGGCTAATCTTTTTGCCATCGCATGCCAAAAGCGTGGGGAGTGTGGGGGGGTTGTGTGCGCCCATAATTCAATGACGCCCGCACCACCGCTCATGTGCACGCAACCCCCTGCGCTACCCCCACTTTTGGCACATGATGGCAAAAAGGTTAACCAATAGGCCCGGTAGATCCATTATTTGCCCTCCCCAGACTCCAGAAGCTTTCTTGGAGCCTGGGGAGGGTGAAAACAGCCTTCCCCAACCCCCCCAGAGGCCCTCCGGATGCCGGAAACAGCCCATTTCCTGACTTTTAGGGGGCCTGAAAGGCTCAAAAATCAGCTGGCCAGTGCGCACATGCGCGCTAGAGCTGAGCTAGGGCAACGTTTACATGCCCACAGATAGGGCTTTGCGTGCCACCTGTGGCACCCGTGCCATAGGTTCGCCATCATGGATATAGGCTGTCAAACTTTAGATACTGCTGATATGAATGAAAACTATTTATGAACATTTTATTAATGTAACATTAAGAAAATTAAGTTTCATCTGTGGAACTTTGGATCAATGGAAGCTTAGAACAAGAGTAGTCATAGTAATCCATTGCTTATACCATGCATTCAATAACTACTAATTTACAATGTAAGAGTCAGTTTGGTGGTATTAAGGCATCAGGCTAGAAACCAGGAGATTGTGAGTTCTAGTCCTGTCTTAGGCACAAGGCTATCTGGGTGATCTTGGGACAGTCACTTTCTCTCAGCCCTATGAAGAGGCAATGGCAAACTATTTCTGAAAAACCCTGCCAAGAAAACCTGTCCAGGCAGCCTCTGAGATTCAGTTTAGATGGAATGGAAGAGGGGGGGGGGGAATACAATGTAGTTGTATCATAGAGTACATCCCATTGAATTCAGTGGGGTTTACTCTAGGAATTATCAAATGGCATCTCTAATTGCATTCCATATAGGTAGTCCTCAAGGTATGACGGATCATTTAATGACTGCTTTGAAGATACAGCAGATGCTCCAAAAGTTACATATGACCCTGTTTCAGAGTTATGATGCCTGGAGTGCCCCAGCAGTCATTTCTCCTTATAACTGACCACAAAGACTTTGCAATATGCCCACCCAACTATTAGACCACCCCCCCCATCCTTCCCTACCACATCCTTGCAGGTACTGGGAGACAGAGTTCTGTAAGTCCTCCCCCCTATCACTATTGCAATTTGCAGCTTCTCTCAGAAAGAGATGCCACTTGTGGGATTCTGCCATGTGGCCCAGCATTAGAGCAGCCTGTCTCCCTTCCCTACTGCCTCCTCCTGAGCTCTGCAGTTCTTCAGAAGGTGAGTGATTGTGATAGGAGCAGAGACCTGAGCAACTGTGGGGACCCAAGGGGTAGGAAGCAGAACGTGGGGTATCTCAGGAGGTGGGGAAGGCCTTAAGAGGCCTGAGGTAGTTGGTCTTGTGCCCACCCAGGATCCCCCCCACCTGAGGCACCCCATGCTCCACTTACTGAACCATGTGTTTGTTTAACAAATGCATTGGGGAGAGCAGAGTTGTTAAGGAGGTGATTCCTGTAATGTTCATCCTGACTTTCGACAGTAACAGAAGTCTTCATTATTGTCATAACTCAAGGATTATCTGTAGCCGTGATGGCAAACCTATGGCACATGTGCCAGAAGTAGCATGCAGTGCCAGCTCTCTGGGCACATGAGCCGTCGCCCATTGTTCCGATGCAGTGGACAGCTGGTCCTCATGCGCATGGCATCACCAGAAACTAGAACAGCAGCAGTCCGGTGTGCATGTGTGCACCGGGAAGATGATCTTCCAGTTTCCAGTGCATGCATGCACACTGGCCAGTTGGTCTTCATGCACGCATGCATGCCAAAACCAGAAGACCAGGGGCACATGGGTATGCAGGAAACCAGGAGATCATCTTCCCAGTGAGTGCATGCATACCGGGTGGCTGCTCTTCCGGTTTCTGGCACACATGCGCATGCCCCCGTTTTGGCACTCAGTGCTGAAAAGTTTCGCCAACACTGATCTATAGTTTACCTTTTTTTAAAAAAAAAGGTTTTTATTAATAATACAAAATTTTAAAAACATTGGACATAGATATGACATCACTGGTTCCATCCATCTTCCGTCACTTTACAATAATATTAGTATTCATATAAACATACCGTTCTTCAGCTTTGTTCACTATTTAAGCATAATATGATATGATATTAATACTTTTTCCGTTATTTCTGTATATTTACCTTTCCATGGCATTTACTTTGTAAGATTTAACCTAAACTCATGGATGTTATTGGGATGAGATGCCTGTTTTTTAATTTATTTAATTTAATTTATTTAAAATTATTTTAATTTTTAAAGAGTTTAGTTCAGAGATTTTGACTTTGGAAGAAGAAAAATCTCCCTTAATTTTTTCCCCTTAGCCCATTTATTCAAAATTTTCCTTTTAAATATTCAGAAATGGGGCCTTTCTTTGAAAAAAATAAGAAAGATGATGGCAGGCAGGCAGGAAGACAACCTCTGCACAGCTACTGCAAAGAAAATGGTAAAAAAAATTCTACTGACTTTCTTGTCTGGCAGGCAGAAAACTACTGTGTTGTTCACCAGGAAAGCTCCATTTTCTCTTTGTTTTGAAGTATTTATCTCCCATGCCAGAAGCTCCTTGGGAAAAAAATAAAGGCAAAATACACTACATTCAAAAAGCCTCTCCTGAAAGGAAATTCTGTTTTATAGATTATTTTAAAACTACATTTCAGTTTCAGTTCTTGAAGGCCATCCATTTCTGTGACATCTTATTATTGTTTAAGAACAGGATTTTAGGAGATAACAAATACAATTGGGAAGCCGGTGCTGTTAGTGAAAGGAAACCAAGTTCTCCAAGATGGTTCACAGACTAGGTACAAGAATGAAGAGAGAACAAAAAGCTGCCTCCATCTGTTGATAGAATATGAAGTCAAAAATTTCATTTCTAACCTGAATAAGAAACACCCAAAACAAAGGGCTTGCAAAACTAAAAGTTATCTGATTCAACATTGGGAAAGTGAGCTTCCCTGGAGAAACCATTCCCAATAAGTACAATTATTAAAATGTTCATCTCAGACAATTTAAAAAGCAATCCAGAAAATAACCTCATAAGGCAGGTAATCTTTCCTCTAGTTTACAGTATTAAATTCATGGACAGAATAGAATAGGATAGAATTCTTTATTGGCCAAGTGTGATTGGACGCATAAGGAAGTTGTCTTTGGTGCATATGCTCTCAGTGTACATAAGGAGAATAAAATACATTCATTGAGAATAAAAAGATACAACACTTAATGATAGTCATAGGGTACAAATAAGCAATTAAATCATATTAGGAAACAGTCGATATAAATCGTAAGGATACAAGCAACAAGGTTACAGTCACACAGTCATAAGTGGGAGGAGATGGGTGATAGGAACAATGAGAAGATTAATAATAGTGCAGACTTAGTAAATAGTTTGAGAGTGTTGAGGGAATTATTTGTTTAGCAGGGGGATGGTGTTTGGGAAAACACTGTTCTTGAGTCTAGTTGTTCTGGTGTGCAGTGCTCTACAGCATCATTTTGAGGTTAGGAGTTGAAACAGTTTATGTCCAGGATGTGAGGGGGCTGTAAATATTTTAACAGTCCTCTTTTTTACTTGTGCAGTATACAGGTCCTCAATGAAAGGCAGGTTGGTAGCAATTGTTTTTTCTGCAGTTCTAATTATCCTCTGAAGTCTGTGTCTGTCTTTTGGGTTGCAGAACCAAACCAGACAGTTACAGAAGTGCAGATGACAGACTCAATAATTCCTCTGTAGAAATGATACATCCATCACGCTAGATCAGTCTTTCCCAAACTTGGCAACTTTAAGATGTATGGACATCATTTCCCATGGCTGGCTGGGGAACTTGTTGTAGTCTACACATCTTAAAGTTGCCAAGTTTGAGAAACACAGCTCTAAATCTTCAATCTGGTCTGTAAAGGCAGTTTGTTCACGAACTATACAAAAGATTCAAAGATGCCTTGGAAGAATAGGAAAACAAAACTACTATTTTGTTTAATTGTTCCACACCTACTTAAGCAGATATTGTATTTTGTGTTGAGTGAGTAAAGAACACACATTCTTCATTTCCTAGTTTGTTAAAACTATTGATAAACAAGAGATTGATAACCTGTTATAATCTTGCCTTTATTTTTACTAATTCTTGGTGAATAGCATGTCAGTAAGACAACTTCTTTCTTTCATTACAGTGGTAGCTCGATACTTATTGTTAATTAGTTCTGGGATGTGAGATAGGTACCAAAAACGAGTACCAAACCATTTTTCCCATAAGGAATAATGTAGTGAGTCACGAGGCAACTGACACTGACAAGTTCTAGCTTGTATGTTGAGTACAAAACATATGATGAGCACCGGGACAAAATTCTCATGTCAAATGCACTGAGTATCAAATTTGATGAGTTTCAAAGCAGTTGAGTCCCAAGGTACCACTATAATTCCATATCTTGCTTTATTCACCTGAATTTTCATTCCTGCCTTCTGAAAAGAAGCTATAAGATTTCTCCTTTTAAAGACAACCATCTAAATTCACTGGGCAAGAATGAACTTTCAACAAGTTGCTAAGGAGAGAAACTTGAAATCAGTCAGGCTCCTGCAAGAGTGAATTAAGGTTAACAAATTACAATGTTTTGCCGGAAGAAACAAAGCATAGTTTCTATGCTCAGAAACCTATTTATGAAACAAGGATAGAACGTGGTAGGAAAACTAATCATATTGCCTTGAAAGGAATAAATAAGTGACATACTGGATTGGAAAACACTGCACATTTTCAGAACTCAAATATTGTCATGTTCTTAGGAATATTATATCTAGCCTACAAAATTCCAGATCAGCACTAGAGGCCCACAAAGAGATGCAAATAATTCTGCCTTTTTGCTGACTTGTATCAGGAGTTATTAGCAAAACCAATATTTATTAAAATAGCAAACATTTTAAGATTGCAGCCTTAAGCTCACTTAGAGTTAAAACCCACTGAATTATGTTCAGTAGGATTATAGTGTCAAAAACTGATTTGTGTTGTAAATGAATTGAAGCCAGTTAGAATCATGATAAGGCAAATCCATAAACATGTTCTAGTTGAGGTTTCAACTCCCATATTCACTAAGTGTCATTCTGAGAAATTTTTAGTAGGTAAATGAAAATGTGTTAAAAATAATGGCATGATTACTTTAAAAAAAGAAATTAATTGTCCTTTATTGTTTGATTGTTATGTTTGTGGTAGGACTTTATTACAGTCACAGACCATCATATATGCATAAATCCATCATAAATCATAGATAAAACAGACCCAAGGAGCAACAGAAATGACTGTTTGTCTAAAAACACATCGTAGAAGTAGAGTTATGCAAAGAATTTGCCAAATTATTGAAATTATTATTAGAATAGAATAGAATAGAATAGAATAGAATAGAATAGAATAGAATAGAATAGAATAGAATAGAATAGAATAGAATAGAATTCTTTATTGGCCAAGTGTGATTGGACATACAAGGAACTTGCCTTTGGTGCATATGCTCTCAATGTACATAAAGAGAAAAGATACATTTGTTAAGAATCATAAAGTACAACACTTAATGATAGTCATAGGGTACAAATAAGCAATCAATTAACTTTAGATTTGGATCAAATTTGCTGCAGGCAAGCAATTCCTTAAATCAAAGTCATTAGAAAGATCACCAAAGTTTCTTTATTAGAAGACATTCCTATGAGTTTGTCCATTCCTTTTCGCCTCTCTCTCTGACCCACTTTCTAGCCAAACAAAGCAAAATCTACAATTTGGACAGCTAGAGAAGGTGGCTTTTTGCTGTCCCCAGAAGCATAGTTAAAGCATTGTTATGGTCCCAGTTCAGCATGGATTGTTTTGTAGGACAGAGTTCAGCTTCAAAAATAGCAAAGGCAGTTTAAAGCAACTTCAACCCACAAGTTTTTTTTGCTGGGCCACTGTGTACTGATGATTGTATGCTGTGCTATTGTAAACTAGCTGAATTTTTGGCAACTTCACTTTGCAATAGGAAAGGCAAATTACTTTTCTCATATCAGGAATGAGCAAATACGGAAGCAGAAAAAACATACCTTTTGTCCATTTTTCTCCAGAATGAGAATAGCTTATAATTAAGTTTCTCAACTAATTCAATAGTTGCATGATTTTAAAAAAGTTATTTTCCTTGTGTTCCTTAATTACTTATTGATTGCTACTGTTGGGTAAGTGTTTGGTAGATTTGTATATCTAATACCATACTTTCAACAAAAAACACATGCAAATATTTAAATAGAGAAAGACGGTTTGGTGTTGTAGCTGGAAACTAGAAGACTGTGAATTCTAGTCCTGCCCAAGGCATGAAGCCAGGCTGGTGACTCAGTCATTGTCACTCAGTCCTAACAATCCTCAGTCCTTCTAAATATATTGCCAAGAAAAACTGAAAGGACAAGTTCAGGCAGTTGTCACAGTAACAATGATTTAAAGGCAAACACACAAAATAAAATATATTGTACATGTATCATTTTTAATGGCCTGAATTTGTCTCTCCTAAATCAGAGTCATAGCTCTCATCTTGTCCTTATTAGCTTTCGCTGAAGTTAAGCTACCCCATTTTTTTTTTAACTATAAAGATAAGTTTTGGAACTCAAAAGGAACCAATGTTGCCAGATCTTTTCAGCCTTTCAAAAGACTTAATGTGCAAAAAAATTGATGACCTTTACTCCTGGGATGAGAGCTTCGCAATTATTTTTGGCTTAGTTATGATGGCTATGAGCCATGGTGGTGCAGTGGTTAGAATGCAGTACTACAGGCTACTACTGCTAACTGCTTTCCATCCTTCCGAGATGGGTAAAATGAGGACCCAAATTTTGGGGGGCAATATGCGCTGTAAAGCAGTATATAAGTCAAAGCACTACTGCTATTGCTTCTTGTTGCTGCATTTCACGCATTTCTCCTTGTCTTCCCCGAACACACACACATCTCTCCACCTCTGATACCTTCACCAGCAGCCTGAAATTGATGCATGTCTCATCATCTAATGAGCATGAGAAAGAGGCAGTTGAGGGACTCCAGTCTCTGGCAAAGCTTGGCAGTTGACATTAAAGAGAGTGACTGCAGGTGCCTTTGGCTAGATGTGCTGCCAAGTAATCATTCAATTTACATCGACTAATCGCAAAATGATAATGTCCACTTAGGGAGAGAGATAATTTTCTTTCTCTAGGAGTGACTCCTAAGTTATAGCTAAGAGGTTCTATCAAAGAGAGCAATAAATAAATAAATAAATATCTTGAGGCACAATGAACTTTACAGTTCCTAGGTCACCATTCATGTGAAACAAAATGTGCCTGAATCAAATGCCAATGGAAATCACACTCAAACATAAACCTTGTTAGAAACTCAGGTTTCTGAACCTTATCTAACTATAGGTCAAGTGATTTGACATCTGGAAAGAAGGTTAAAGTTCAACCAGTTAAAAAGCTTTCAAAAGTTCATTATAAGATGAAATACATGCCATGGGTTATCTGTCAAATAAAGATAAAAAGCTTAAGTCTAGGAAAAGATAAAGTTGGATAATGGAATGAAAACTATGTACAATTACATAAAATTTGTTGACTTTACTGTATATATTTTCACTCTGATATACACATTCAAAAATTGTCTCTATACAAAATAGCTCCCCTGGGCACATACAAGTCATAAAAAACTTGTTTAACTAAAGGCAAATCAATCCTAAAAGTGGCTTTCAGCTGTAATAAAGTCATTGTTGCAAATAAATGTGGCATCAGAGACTGAGGCTGTGTTTTGGAGCAGATTATTTTTCTAACTACAATGTTTATTTATTTATTTATTTAAAGCCTGGTGAGATATTGCCTATTCATGACTTGGTGGAAAGTCATATCCTGTGACCTGTAATACTTCATAACCAATGCAACAAGCACCATGATTTATTTCAAAAAGAAACATTCTGTTTCATATTATGTTACTGAGTGTTATAAATATTGTAGGCTATCCTGGAGTTGCTGTTGTGAAATGAGCAGATATAGAATAGAATAGAATAGAATAGAATAGAATAGAATAGAATAGAATAGAATAGAATAGAATAGAATAGAATATTAAATTAAATTAAATTAAATTAAATTAAATTAAATTAAATTAGCATTGATTCCTTAATCACACTAATAGAGCACAATTACGTCAATGTCAACACCTCCAAGCCAAGGTTTTGCAGTTTACAGACATGTATCATCTTTTAGTTGGACAATCTGGAACAAATTGTAGGCAGATTTGATAGGCTGCCATATAAATTGTTTAAATCAATCAATCATGGTTTTATAAGCTACCCTCTTTTATGTCCCTCTTTTATAGCCCTGGCTTGTCAATGAGTCAGAAAACAGTAGCTTGTGAAATAGCGCCAGAGAAGGAAGGCCTTACTGCCTACAGTTCTTATGCTATGAAGACAGAGGCCAACTTTTAAGTTTGCAGAGCTCACAAAGCACAAATTAGTCAACTGCACTTCAGCTTAGTGAATTGTTGAGATCCAATTTCTTGGTTAGCATTTAACTAACTATTTTCTGTGGAAATGTTTAGCAAATGTTTAATTGGGTAAGGTGAATAGGGTTGAAAATAATAAAAGCCAGTATATTTGATCACCAGTTCATATCAACAATACATAATTATCTGTATTTGTCATAGCAGAATTGGAGGCCCAGATTGGACAAAATTGGAATTTTGTGAAAATAGACAATTTTTAGTTTTAAAAGCTCAAGGTGGGTATGGGGTAATGCTCACCATATCAGATTGTACAAGTAAATCCAATCTACGATCTATTTTTCTCTTTCTGGGTGCTATCCAGTTCTATGTTATCAAAAAACATCAGACTTGGTCGATACTCGTGATATGTTAGAAAAACTAGAAGGGAGACCAGTCTGGACTCTTCACTTTAAAATCAAATGACAGTAAGATCATATTTGACCTGCAGGCACTATTTCAGATGAAAATACCAAAGTGAGCAGGACATTGTGAAATTGAATTGATCATGTGGAAAATAAGGTTATAGTATCATCTGGGGAAGAAAGAAAGCTAAGAAAGCTAAGCTAATCTTTCCAGAAGAGATTATTGGAATGGGGGCAGAGACAACAGATGTCACTGAATGTTCCCAATATAAATACTGTCTTGTTCAGTGTCCTAGAAATAATGATGCTACTCTTGTCTGAGCCTTCAGGACAGAACGCTGTTCAATTTTCACTCAAAAATGTATAAGCAGCCAATTACAATTACAATTTTTAATTTTAATTTTATATCATGAAGACAAAGAGTCAGTGGCAGGATCTATTCTAAACAGTAGTGCTGAATTTCAGGGTCCCATCAGGCAAAAAACACATGAAAGATTGTAGTGCAATCTTTCTCAACTTTAGCAACTTTAAGATATGTGGACTTCAACTCCCAGGATTCCCCAGCCAGCATGGCTACCTGGGGAATTCTGGAAGCTGTAGTACACATATCTTAGAATTACCAAGGTTGAGAAACACTGCTCTAATGTAAGCCCAAAGAGATATAATAAACAGAATGAAGTACCCTAAATTCCACCTTAAGAGCTTCATTCACAGCCCAACCCAGGCTCCATTATCGCCTTCAATCTCCTCTCAGGCAATATTACGACTCCCAAATGTGCCCAACCCTGCACTAAAGCAGAATGATGTTCAACAATTCTTAACAGAATCCCATTGAGACAGTACTATTGAAAAGAGGTGGGCAGGGTAGGAAAGCACAGATAACTGTTCTGTGACAGGTATTTAGTATATAATTCAGTAAAGCATCTTTTTGCAAATAGTCCTTAATAATAATGCCCGGGTTTTCTATGTAGGTGGGTTTTTTTGCCTTCTCAATGGAAGTTGTAAATTCCATTGCTTGTTTAGACAAGCAGAAAACAAACTGTACCAATATGAACAAAGACTAATAGATTTGAATGATTCTGGATATTTCCAGTTTCTGTTTTCTCTGATGCATTTCTCCTCCTGCAGCTACTTTCTTCCTGAACACATTTAGCTGGAATTTTACATAATGTTCCTCAATTTACTCTGTTTCATTTACATGATGATGCAAACATACCCTGGTAAAATCTTTTTTTTTCCTTCAGCCTAGGAGTGAGACAAATCCTCAGCTGTATTGGCCTTCATGTACAGTTTTCCAAGTTGAGCGGACAGCATCCAAGGACAGCCTCAAAGTGGGTAAAAACTGTTAAATTTCATCACTTCTTATATCAGAGGCAACATGAGAGAACAATACAGATGGCATCATATCCTTACTTATTGGCCACTTCAGATTAATGCAAGCTTTATTTATTTATCAAATTTATATGGCTGCCAAACACATACACAGTGACTCCCGTCAGCTTGCAAAATTAAAAAAAAGATCAAACAGAGAAGGCTGTAAAATCAGAGCTCAATATGGAAACACAATTATAGTTCACTAGATTAACTCATAACAGCCAATTTACCTTTTTTTATTGTGAATTGCTGTTAAATTAGGCAGAATGTGGTTTAAGATGATCATTAGAATTCTGAGCCTCAAAACATTAATTCTGAACATCTATCACAGTTCTTGTAACACAGAATCATTGTACATCGAGTTGGACTCAGATGTACATATCTATCTGGCTCTAACAACCTTGTTCCCCCCCCCATTGTTTACTCCAATACACACACACACACACACACACACACACACACACACACACACAAATACAAGGTAATGACAACCTGAGTCATTATTAAAAGAACCTTGAACTCTCCTAATGTGAATGTAATTCAGAAAAAGGATACTGATAATAATAATACCTGAGATAATACCTGAGATAATAATGCATAAACTGAAGGGAAGTAGGCTAGAAAGGAGAATGGGCTACATCAATGGTGGTATTCAGCCAGTTCTATCTGGTTCGGACGAATTGGTAGCGGCAGCTACAGGAGGCTCTGCCCACCTGCCCGGACGTCATCACGTCCTGTTTTTGACATTCAGCGCATGCACGGAAGGCTCTGCACATGCATGGAGGTATTCACATTTTGTTGTGGTCCACCAGCAGCCTGCGGAGCTGGCAGTGGAGTCGGACAGTGATGAGGCTGAGGAAGAACAGGGGACAGTCCTGGAGGCTGGGGAAGGCCCAGACGAAGGCTGTGCGTCAGTGGCAGAGATGGGGCCAGGGCCATCGGGAAGTGATGTGCAGACTCCGGAGCCTCCAGATGCTGATAGTAGAGAGGCAGAGGAACAGGAGGAGCCTGTTCCTAGTGCACACATGAGAAGAACTGCCAGAAGGCAAGAGCAGCTACAGCAAAGAGGATGACTCGGGAGTAGGGCTATGAGATGACTGGCCTCTCCCATAAGGCTTAAAAGACCAGCAATGGCTCTTAGGCTCTTTGTCGGAAAACAATGCTGATAGACTTGTTCTTGTCTTGCTGCACTTATCTCTGGTTGGTGTCTTCTGCTTCTGAACTTTTGCCAAGAGAAGCCTTTGGCAGTTTGCCTAATTATAACAAGGTTGATGATTAGACTGAAGAATTTGTGTTATGAAGAATTTGTTTTGATTTAATTTGGACTATGCTGAGAAAGAGTTTATTCTCAGCTGTTCTAATAAAGTCTGTTTGTTTTGGAACTGTTCGCGTCAACTACTACCTACTTGGGCCTGGATCACAACACATTTGCGAACCGATAGCGAAGATAAGTGAATACCACCCCTGGGCTACATGGCACGCGTGTGTGGCTCAAAAACAAAAAGATTGTAAAATACAACTTAAGCTCTGCCTCAGTGCTTGTTTTTTTATAATTCCACCAATTCCAAATTAGATATGCCTAGTCTCTATCACACATGTGCCATGTGTTAAAGATTTTTGAGATCCTGAGAAATCAGCTGTACTTTCATATGGGATTGATAGCATCATTGTGAGGGGCATTGCCTTAAGGCAATTAATAGATGATTCAGGATATGAAGATTTGGGTACATGTGTATGACATAGTGAACCAGCCTTTTAACATAATAGATGGGAGGGCAAGTTATCCTGTGTGTTTAGTTTGCAGTTTAGTGTGTTGTTTGATCCCAGAGAAATGGGTTATCTGAGTAATCTGCAATTCAATTTTCAGAAACAAGTGTGCAATGCAAACACAGCCTTTGTTTTTGGCATGCAAGATATTAAGGGATGAAACCTGGACTCCCAGAGGAACTTTGGGCTCAGTTCCAGAACAAGAACTATGCTACAGCAAATAGGCAGTTTGTTGGATAAGCCAAAGAGGATTTTAGAGCAAGGCAGCACTGTTGCAGAATTAAAGCAAAATAGTATCCCAGTTTTGGACCAGCAGACATTCATGTTTAAGGCTGCAATTGGCCACGCAGCTCATCTCACGCAGACATTATGGGAGAGGCCAGCTAAAGTGAAAATGGAGGCGGTCAAATCAACGTTCTCTTTTGCTTCCTTCCTCTATGTCTCTTGATTTGCCTCTTTCTACTTCAATTTATTTTTCCTCCCTTTTCCTCTTTTGTTCGTTGTCTATCTTCCCATTTTCTTCCCATTTTCCTTTGGGTGCTTAGATTCCAGGTTTACCTAGGCCAGGTTTTTTTCCCCCCAAAGTTGGAAACTTTAAAATGTGTGGATTTCAACTCCTAAAATTACCTAGCTGGCTACAAAAGCTGCAAAATATAGAACATACCTCTGATTTCCAAACTGTCAGAAATTTAATACAAACCTTTTAGGGAGAGTATCAGTGTCCAGCCCTTCCAAATATTTCACTCAACTATTATCAGCCACAAAACGCAGCTGTGAAAACCTGCAGGATTTTTCATACCTTCATAATAAATAGATGTGCTTCAAAGGAAATGTTTTCAGGAGCAAAAGACTAGCCTTTGCTTGTTTATTGACCCCCACCTGAAACCGAGTCAGTCAGTTGCTTGTTTACCATTTACATAACATTTCAATGAAAAGAAGCCTTGATATTTCAAACCATATTTACCAAACTAGTCTGGGTTTTTTATTTTTTTATTTATAGAGAGATGATAGATAGATAGATAATAGATAGATGGATAGATGGATAGATGGATAGATAGATGGATGGATGGGTGGAGAGATGGGGAGAGAGAGGCGGGGAGAGATTAACATACAGAATTGTTACTAAATTGCTTAGAAAACAGAACAAACTATTCGTTTTGTTCATGGCCATATGCAACTGTGTAAATAGATGTGGCATCTCTCTTTAATAGTCACTTGCTCTGCATTCTCCAGCTTTCCATTTTATAGACGGGCATAAAAGGAAGTATCTGCAATTTTCTTAGCTATGTATTTTTTGATTATTGTTAAAGGGGATACATTTCCATCTATGACCGTGCCTCGCTATGAAACTATGTGCTCGGACTTGATAAATTGACACTTACAGCTTGAAACTTAATGTAGAATGTGTTAACTCCGTGGCATCAGAGTGTGTTAATATAATGCAACTGGCAGTTGGAACAGAGGGGGAGGGAGAGTAGAATGTCTCAGCCCGCAGGCTGAATGAGTCACGCAGTGGCTACACCCACACCCAGTTTAGTGAATGGTGTGGTAATACAAGGCAACTGGCAGTTGGGACAGAGTTCCTTTTAGGTGGTGAGGGGGAGTAGAATGTCTAGCTCCTTAGCATCAGAGTGTGTTAATATAATACTGTATATGAAATACTAATGACCTGATGGTTATTTCGAAAAATTGTTTCTTAAAAATTTGCCTCTGCCTACCAGTATCCATCGGTATTCATCTGGCTAGCATCCTGTCAATGTGTGAGAGAGTTGAGGGTTGTTTGGAAACTCAAACAGTATTTGCTGTTTGAACAAGAAGGAGACAGGAAGGAAGCTGGGCATGGCTTAGCTCAACTGTTCTGTATTAAAGCTGCTTCCTGCTGTGAAAGTAAAACTGAAAGTGAAACTCTTCTCCTCTAGTGTTTCGCATTTGAAACAGATTTCTTTTGTGGTGGGGAGGGGAAGTAGAACTCCTTAGCATCAGAGCATGTTAATAATAATATAGGAAATAGTAACGTTCTGATGGTCATTTCGAAAAATCCTTTCTTAGTGAGCACCTAGAAGCCAAGAGGAACATACATGGCAAATTTCAAGTTTGTAGGCTTTATGGTTCTGGAGATTTCGTGATTACGGCATGAGTGGTTTTTGCTTTTATATATATAGATAGATGACAACATGAGGCTTTTACAAAATGCAAATATAATTTGATAGAAGATGCAAATGGTGATCTATTACATGAGTGATTCACCTGTATTTTTCCATAGTTCTCTCTTTTATTTTATTCTTGTTATTTGTTAGAAAAGGAACAGACAATACAAGAGACAATAAAAACTGTAGGATGGAAACATAAAGAGTAGAACACATCTTTTACAGCAACCAACAGTCAGATAAGCAGGAATTAACACCAGACAAACAATGAAGTAGAAAACAATAATCAGTGAATCACGAAGGAGTAAACCACATCCCCACCAAAACTGGCAGGGCAAGCTACTATATATAAACAGGCAGCAAAACCTAACACTTACTCAAACTGATATTACCTACCTAGGTGGATAATGAAATGTTTGCAAGCAAACAATCAAGCTCAGAGAACACCAAGAAATCCAGAGATGGATTAAGTCCCCCTCCCCGCCTATTGTAGCTTGTAGCTACAATTAACTGGACACCACCTGGATTCCTCCTATTGTTCCAAGTGAACAATATAATTGAAGAACAGATGCTGCATCTACATTTTAGTTTATATTATGCACAAAAAACTTCAACTTTCAGAGAAGTTGTTATGAGGAAGAGCTATAGAGGATTTACTGATGTCTGAATTGAATTACAGCTGAGCTCATCTCATACTTAAAGATGCAGTAAAGAAGAGAGACACTTAGAATTTTTTGAGACTTTGGCTTGAACCAAAGACTGCTTTAAATTATCTATGTAAGTCTTCTGTTTTCAACTGAAGATGCATAACTGCAAAAATAAAAGTGAACACATAAATTAAATTCATGGAAAGGTTTGGTAATAAATCATAAAACTATCCTACACGGTGAGATTTTATTTTAAAATCTGAAGAAATAATGATAAAATACCTGCAGGTCCTGATAATTAAGATATTCTCTCATCTCCATTCATCAAATCATATTTCTTTTGCACAGTTCAGTTTTTGAGTTGCTTCACTGAAGTCCCATAATGTGCACCAATTTATCCCAACAAAGGGCAAAATATGAGATGCTTCAAATGGTCTGCTTCTCACAGATCCAATGAAGCAGCCCCATTTGTTCACTTGATTTTCACATGATCTGGATATAAGGGTATTTTAGAACTTTTTCTGTGACACATTTCACTTCTGCTTTTCAACTTCAGCAGGTAGCTAGTTATTGGGGAAGAAAGAACAAAGTATGAAGCCTTTATAAATCTTATTCTGCATGCTCAGGACCTCCTATTCTTTATTATCAAAAAATCATGAAAAGAAGATCAACAAAGCCTTTATGGCAACACCAGGATGCATTTAGACACAGTCCCTGAAAATGTATGTCTTGGGGGGGAAATTCTGGTTAGTCCATCCCTTTTGGGCTGTCCAAATCTTATTTAGATCTACTACTACACCCCCTTCTCCAATAAAAATAGATCTCATTTAAATCTTTAGAAATCTAACCAACATTCAAGAAAAGTCATTTGTCTGGATCCTAAATTACAGAATACTGTAAATATATATTGTTTGTGTAGACATAAATCATCCCCCCCACCCATAAAATCTCCTTAGTTTCCCTATCACTATTAATGTTGAAATAAACTAGAGCCGTGATGGCGAACCTATGGCACGGGTGCCACAGGTGGCACACCGAGCTATATTGGTGGGCATGCGAGTGTTGCCCTAGCTCAGCTCCAGCTCGCATGCATGCACCGGCCAACTGATTTTCAGGCCTTCTGGTCCCACCGGAAGTCGGGAAACTGGCTGTTTCCAGCCTCTGGAAGGCCTCCGGGGGGATGGGGAAGGCTGTTTTTGCCCTCCCCAGGTTTCTAGAAAGCCTCTGGAGCCTGGGGAGAGGGAAAAACAGGCCCACCATGCCATCACGTGTCAAAAGCAGGGGGAAATGTGTGTGTGGGGGGGTCATGTGCCCATGCGTGGGAGGGTGGGGTGCATTGAATTATGGATATGGGCACACGCACCTGAGACTCCACACTCTCCCCCCGTTTTTGGCACGCGACGGCAAAAAGGTTAGCCATCGCTGAACTAGAGTATTGCCTCCAGTGCAAATTACTTAACCACAGCTAGGTGTCCATATGATTTAGGAGAACCATATTACTGAGGTGTTATATAAATCAATATTTCATAATTTGAACTAAAAATCTGCTGCAACAATGGAGTTTAACAAAGGGATATTTTGTTTGCAAGGCTTACTGCTATCATAAATTTATCATATTCCTGTAGGGATTTTAGGCTATTATATGGTTTTATTCATTTTATTCTCTAATTTTAACTAGACTACATTTCTGTGCATACATGCATGTGTGCATGTGTATATCCATGTTCCTATCTCAGAATTAACTTGGTAGTCAGTGAGATTTAACCCAAAGGTTCTAGATGCTACCAGCTACTCTAAATAGATCATTATACATTTTCACCTCTAGTGTCATATAGCATCATCCAGCCATTGCCAAAGAAATATAATGTCGTCTTTATTCTGGTTATTTTGGCATAATGATGCTTGAATGACTTTAGAAGAAGTAATGAGTAATGAGAAATTCACATTCACTTCACTAGAAAATCTGGTTCATATCTACAAAGGAAAGTATATGCAAATCTGCATCCTTAATCAACTGACTGTATAGCTGAGAGGAGACATGACATTAATTGCCACATTATTCCTTAAATAGTGCCAGTCTGCATTTCCAGGGAATGCCACTGATGGTGTTAAAGAAAAAATTAAAAAACTGAAGGTATTAGAACTTGGTGGTTTTGTCATGAGTCCATACAGAGAAAGATTTGGTTCATTATCTTCTGCTTGCCCTGCATGCAGAGTTGTCAGAAATGAGTGATTGCCCATCATTTTAACTGAAATTCCCTCTTGGTCATTAAGCCAAAGGTCTAAGTACAGTTTCGTGAAGGATGGGGAAAGGCAATCACTCAAAAAATGCTACATTCAACTTAACAGCTGCCAAACCTGGAGCTAGGTTTGTTCAAATCAAAGTGATGGATTGTCATACAGGTAGATAGGAAAATATGCATTGGCATTCCCTCTCTCTCTCCCTCTCTCTCTCTCTCTCTCTCTCTCTCTCTCTCTCTCTCTCTCTCTCTCTCTCTCTCTCTCTCTCTCTCTCTCTCTCTCTCTCTCTCGTGCACGCACACCCATACACACACACTCCTCAAACTAACACACTCTAGCTTGTCTCATGACAACTTAGTTGGTTACACAGATCTGAAGTATCCAAAAACAATAGAGACTCCCAAAATTTAGGAAGGTATTTTTAATCCTGTTAATTGAACATGCACTTTTTAAAACATGAAATGCAGTACAGAATTCTAAAAAGTATAGTTTGGCAGAGTGATGGGTTGCTATCGGTTCGCCCCAGTTCTGGCAAACCGGTAGTAGCGGTGATGGGAGGTTCCGCCCACCCACCCATATGTCATCAAATATGCTCTGTGCATGTGCATGCAAGCGAAGTGGTAGCAGAGGTAAGTGAAACCCACCACGGGTTTGGCAATAAAGAAGATCTCTATAATCTTTTACAAAGTAAGTAGCAACGTAGATATACACATTTTCTTCCATCTATCACTTAAGATACAAATTGGAAACCATGCACTGCATAGCTCTGGATTAACCACTTGAAGACAGCTACAAACCAGATGGGGATTTCTATTATCTTGTATATCCCCTGTTTAAAATGAAGTGCAAGACATTTCAATGGATATCATTAATCCGAAGAAATTCAGACTATAGAAAACCTGTAAAATTTCACCCTGGAAAATGTTCATAAATTTTCATTATTTATTCTGGATAATTATAGCAATTTTTCATAAATTATGATAATTGACCTGGAAAATGTTCATGATTTTTCATGAATTATGATAATTGCCCTGGCTAGTTATCATAATTTTCATAAATTATCATAAAGTGTGACAATTACCTTGAGTAATTATCATGAATTTTCCTAATTTGTATAATTGCCTGGCAAACTATCATAAATTATCACAAATTATCACAATCACCTTGACTAATTATTGCAATTTTTCATAAATTATGATAATCTCCCTGGAAAATTTCCATAATTACCATAAATTATTGCTGCCGAATTGTTAGGTGCACTTTACATTCAAATAACTTCTTGTTATGTGTAAACTGAACAAGCCTATATTCTGATTGTCTGAATGTACTTATCTTAACCATCCCAATATTGTCAGTTTAGTTTTGGATATTCTGCACGTTCAAATTCTTTCAATACAGCAGAAGATACATGGAAAAGAAAAACCCAGCATTGTGGAGAGAAAGTGGTGGTGATGGAGACATTATTGAACAGATTAGCACAATTTTCATTGTGCTAATCTGATGGCTGAATTCTTCTCCAAGAGATACAAAAGCTGCTTTAACCATGAAGTTTTCAGATCAAATTCACTTGTTGAACACTTAAATGAAGTGGGTGGGTGTGGGTGTGGGTTCGTAGAATGATTACTGTCTAACCATTTTATCTTGCATTCTCTGTTGTAACCATCTTGTGTTTAAGACAAAACGATTGCTCCTTCCTGTAACTGTTGAAAACATAAACATTAATGCATAAAAATAGAAAGCCCACATCATTTTATGGATCACAGCCAACTGAAAGAACCATCTCCGCCATCCACACAGGGCAATTATGGAGCCATGCTTCACCAGCCAATCAATATTCTCTTGTAATCATCAGCATTGCACAAACATCTCTAAGACATAGCCTCATTGTTGTCTCCTTTAACATCATTGCATTATAGCATTACAGCATAGCAAAGAAAAGGAATGACTGTTGTCAGTCAAGAAACAAGAATCCCCCATTGGGAAAAAACAACAACACTATGAGCCAAACACCAATTCTGTAAGTATAAATCTGTGGTAACAAAAAATGATCAAACAATGGAAAAATTGTTATCCATTCAGTGAACATTATTGGAAAACGTATCAGGTGTTCAAGTAAACAGAAAAACTTTGCAAGTATCACTTTGCTGTTTTGGTGACTTAAAGATATACAGTTATCTTGTTTTTTATGCAATAAACAAGTAGACTTCATTCTTTTCTACAAGCCATGCTTGACTTCATTTAATGCTCCTATCTATCTGAAATTCAAATGGGAACAGAGTGCCCACTGTGAATGGGTAACAATTTTTCCATTGTTTGGTCATTTTTTGTTACCACAGATTTATACTTACAGATTCAGCAGTTATCTGAATTGATTGGGTTCAATTAGCACTCTGAAAACAACACTTTGATTTCTTGGTAACGTCTTTCAAAAGATACTGTCTCTTATTTGAATGAAAATGGAAGCTGTGAACCCAGCTTCACTGGAACCCAGCTTCACTGGAACCCAGTGAATTGCATTTTAAGACATATGTACATTCAGGAGACAGATTAAATAATGGAGTCCTGTGTGTTCTCTGAGCTTGGTTGCTTACAGACCTGGATAACATCTTCAGTGGGGTTTCAGAAGGAAGTGGGGTTTGCTCTCTGTTGTACACAGTAGCTTGCCCTGTCCATATTAGTGGGGGTGTTTTCTTCTGGGTAATTCCTTGATTAGGCTGTTGTTTCATGCTTGATTGTTTCTCTGACTTGGTAGTTCCTTGATTAGGGTATTGTTTACCGCTTGATTGTTTTGTCTAGTATTAATCTCTGCTTATCTGGATGTTGATTACTGGCAAGGAGGTCTTTTCATTTCTCTTTTAGCTTTTTTAAAATTATCTCTTTTGAATGGTATGTAAATGTTTATTTCTTTTTGCCTTTTGTAGGTTTCCGTGAATGTAATATTATTTGCTCAATAGTACAGAATTGCTGCAGCATTTACATTGGTCATAAAACCATCATGTTTTCAAGTGACAGTGAAACAGGCAGGATGCCTAACAGCAATTTCATAAAAGGCCATTTACTTTAAAAATTGCTTGTGACATTCATAGCACATAATCCACATACGTAAGATATGGATTATGCTTATTCAAAAGATATCACAAATAGCTGGAACAATTTGTGTATGTCTAAGATTAAATTTATTTCTAAAGTTAAAATCCTCTCAGAATGAAGTACAGTTAATGGAGGTCATCCAATTCAAATAATTAGTCCAGGGTAGGCAACTTGTTTATCTGTGAAATGAAGTTCACTCTTGCTGAACTTCAGCTACCAGATTATCTAACCAGCATAATCATTATTGAGGTGTACTGGGATTTTTTGTCATCGATATTTTGAAGGACGGCATTGACATTTTGGTATTAAAGATAATAACATTCATAGCAGCACCATTTCAGTTATTCTGAAAATTAGGTTTGTCGCTTTCCCTCCAAAATCCAGGTAATTCAGGACCTAAAACGAATAGAGTGACCCAGCATTTGTACTCATGTAAACTCTTAAGAGTCCCTTGGACTGCAAGGAGATCGAACCGTTCAATCCTAAAGGAAATCTACTTTGACTATTCTTTGAAAGGACAGATATTGAAGTTGAAGTTCAAATACTTTGGGCGCCAAATGAGAAGAGAGGACTCATTGGAAAAGAGCCTGATGTTGGGAAAGATGGAAGGCAAAAAGAAAAAGGGACAGCAGAGAATGAAATGGTTATATAATAGTATCCACACAATGAACATGGATTTGGGCAAACTCTGGGAGACAGTAGAGGACAGGGGAGCCTTGCAAGCTATAATCCATGCGGTCGTGAAGAGTCAGACACAACTTAGTGATTGAATCTCAAGAACAACAGACCTTAGGAGTGATCTAGCTTTCCTATATAGTTTATTCCATTGTAGTGAAAAACAAAAAGAATTCTAAGAAAAGCTTCCATGTTCACACACGCATATACACTCCCCCCTCCCAAATGGTTTCTTCTGTGGTGCAGAAATAGAGGGATAAACTTATGGCCTACTTTCCACTGCTAATTTGCTGCTGTTATGTATATAAAAGGGTTAAGACTGGAATAACTAAAAGCCACTACCTTTGGGATAACCCATGTTAATTACACCTGTTTCCAGTTATTTTCAAAGCCTTTGCTATACAGATATAAATAATCTAGAGAGTTGTTAATAAGTCCTTTGTCCTTTTATGCCTGCTGTCCAGAAAGGTCAGCAGTTCAGTGGTTTGAATCCCTAGTATAGGTCTCCTGCATGAACAGGGGGTTGGACTAAATGACCTCCAAGGTCCCTTCCAACTCTGTTACTGTAATTGTATCCCTCTGTCTCTGCTTTGTCTCCTTTTTTTTTTGTTCTGTTTTTCCAGTTAACAGTTTTTGAAGTTTGCTGATGTGTCACAAATAAACATCCAGCTACATTTTGATAGCTGAATTCAGCAGCTTGTGTGCTTGCTCTAATCTGGATGTGAGTATTGACTAAGAGCAAATGGGACACAAATTAAGTAGAAACAACCTCCATTAATTTTCCAGCATTAATTTCTATGAATTTGCTTTCTCTTCCTCTCTTGTAATATCCAACACTCCTGAATATTTCTTCCTGTTTAGTTAGAATAAAATAATTTCAAAATCTTTCCCATATTAAACAAGGGCAAAATGCAGTTTCTGATCCAGGGAATGAACTAATATGTATCTGTGTATATGTGTGTGCATGAGCACACACACACACATGTGCCTATATAGTTCTAAATACAGTTCCTGCAATTGTTGTTCTCTCTCTCCCTTGACATATTTAATTTATGCATGTTATTTTTTTTTTAAAAAAATATATTTTTCAAATAAATATAACAAATATTGTATTTCATACAATAAATTACTAAAGATAAAAGAATATGTGGAACATTTTTATTAAATATTTATTTTATCAAAAGTGAATTTATAGATATTTAATAAAATAAATATTTCACACATTCTTCTGCCTATAGTACTAAAAGTAAGTTCAAGATATTTTTTCTGCCGATTATTCTTTTCTTTGAGCCATGTGCCTTTTTCAATATGCCTGCTTTTTGCACAATTAGAATCTTTGCTTGGTTGTATAAAGACACTCAAGTACAAACTAAACAAAATAAACAGATTCTGTTTAATAAAGGCAACTTCATAAAATTTCAAGTAAAACTTCAATCGTACCATTGTCTCTGCCAATTTTATATTTTGTGGCCACCCCTTCCTTTAGCCATTTTCCTACTTAGTTCAAAGAGAATATTGCATTTTTTCCTCCCTAAACATTCACATATAATGAAAGAGATAATAGCAGATGGAGTTCTTGTTCATTTAAGAAATTCAGGAGATTTAATACTTTATAAAAACAGTCCCTCTGAATTCTCATTGATTAATATTTCTGAATTATTCCTGAATTATTTATTTGCTTTACCTTAATGTATACATCCCTGGACTTCTAGCCTCTGTGTATAATTCAGGGTAGATGGCAATTAATGCAGCATAACAAAATTCCTGTAAACACGCTTATGTGAAAAAGTGACTTTATTTTTCCCTTGGTGGAGCTGTATTCTTGGGTAGAATCATTGTATATTCAAGGCCAGCTAAGGAAGAGAAATTGGTTGGGTACAGTAAACTGTATCTGATTTGTACTTTTAACAAACTAATACATGAATTGAAACTTAGAACACAAAATTTGCGCTTCTCTGAATTTCACAATGTGTATTAGGAAAAAGTATGCACAAATATGCTTACATTGGTAAACAAAATAATGACTATTAGGAAGAATGGTTTCAACTGGTTTAATGTTTATTTTTTCTTCCTTTCTTCATTTCCCGCCCTTTGAATATCATGTCTGATGCATCGCAAGCTTGTAGACAGGTACCAATTTACCTTGTACTTTTTGCACAAAGCTTAAAAAGAATGTAACCTGACTTGCTCCTTGAAATAGCTATGCTAAGATGATGAGGCCGCCTTCATATCTTTTGCTCATCATGAAAAGAGCTAGAGTTGAGCAAGCAGGAACTGATCTCTTTGCTGGAGGGATAATGTGGGGAAAATATCTTTTTTGAAGACCTGGGGACATCACTCTTGATGACGGCCTGAATTTGCAACCTAACTATGATTATAGGAAGAAGTCAGCGAAGACAAGAAAACAGATAAGGCCAGGTGTAAATATGAGGATCATGCATATTCTTAATATTTCTTTTGAGGTGGAGTTGAGAGGTTGATCAGTGGTTTCCATAAAATGTGATTGTTGGGAAAGAGCTGTTAGTAAGGATGGGTGGACAGGACGTTGTCTCAATGACTTATACACTGTGTAACAAAGATCGAAATATTTTGTTTAGCCTTGTAGGGTATTATAAAAGTTGAAATCTGAGTACCTACCATGGTACACATTGGTCCTTCAAATAATTTTAGTGGTAGTATATGTTGAGGGACACTCTTTAAAGCCAAACTGAGCTTAGTGGATGAGGAGGCAAATGTGTCATCCCTAAAAATACTGGAATAAAATTTACAGCTAGCAGGGTTTTTTTCTAAAAAGTAGTAGTTCAGCTATTGTTGTGCTATTCTGTACCAAACCGAGTCAGTACACAGAATCAAATTTTGGAATTGAAGAGGATTTTTTTTTCTTTATCCAACCTTGAATTGACAGAAAACTATGTAGAGAATATATAGCTTTTATTTTTGGAACAACATTGACAGGAGATGACTTCAATGTCCTTTAGATTTTTTATATATGCTCCTATCATAACCCACTCATAATACAAGTTGCAAGATTTGGACATATTTTAATAGTTCTCCTGAAACACGTTTATTTATATTATAAGAGCCAAAATTTATGAGCCACTAAAGCTGCTGGTGATGTTCTACTAAAACTCGGGGATTATTATAGATGGTTGCCTCAAAGAAAAAATGGGTTTTTATAGTAAGGAAACTCTTCCCAACTCCAACTTCCTTCCTTCCTTCCTTCCTTCCTTCCCCTCAATTAAAAATCAATAGCACAGAAGGAAAAGAATAAAAGAGATTTATCACTTCCCCTACTACTTCTCTATCAGCTTGATACATGGATATCATTACAAAAATTCCTAGGGGAAATGAAGTTCTTTCAAAGCTTCTCACAACAGCAATGAATAATTTGTTATTAATTTGGGTGAAGAGAGTTGAAAGTGTATGTGAGTAGTGGAGGGGGGGAGTGCAGGATTCTGACAGAGACCATGATTTACAGCGGCCATAAAGAGAAACCAGTTTCGGTTAAAAGGATCTGAGGCTTTGCAAGTAAAAATGATTAACACACAATTGGACTCTCAAAATATCTCAGCTGCTTAAGGACCCTTCCCTTTAATAGGTCAAATTCCCTGTTATTTGTGCTATGCTGCTGCATGGAAGAAGAAGCGTTAATTTTAAAACAAAAGAAGTTGTGGCAGAAACCACTTCCTGTTAGTCATTCATAGACCAGCCTACATGATTTTAATTGAATGTCACTTCCATTGAACGGATAGTGGGCAGTCATTTAGAGAAGCAGGAAAATGGTGGAGGTGCTATTGCTTAGTGGAAATTCAAGTGGTCTTTAAATACATTGCCATTTTGTTGTTTTGATGAACTGTCACAAAACCAGGCAACAGGGAAAAACTAAATGTGAAAGCTTTAGAGGATAATTGCTGATGCTGGAAGAAATAGTCCCTTCTTGTTCTTCATGGAAATTAGTGGTGCATAATAATGCATGTTATTATTATGAGTGAAAGCCATTGGAGAAATTGTTATGGAATTTTAATGAATGAGATAAATGCCTGGGATTGTCAACTCTGCCTGAAGAATAATTACCAAGGAAAAATTAATTCCGGCACACAATAATTAGTACTTCAAATATTGTACTGTCTTTATGAATGAAGCTTTGTCTTAAGACTTCCCAGATAAAACAAAGACTACAGTTATGAAACAACATATTCTAGTTTATGTGTAAGAGTTAAACATCTGAAGTACAGAATAGAGATGTCTACATAAAACCTTATAATGACCCCAAAGATTTAAAATCAAATATGAAACAATAACTTTTTAAAATGCAATAGACTTCTTTAAAATTACCACTTTCCATATTTTGTGTTCCAGACTATTGCATTATTCTGATCACACAAGGCTTTTGTAAACAAGATAGGTGGTCAGTATGGCCCATCTTCTTGTTCATAATTCAACAGTATTGAGTTTTGAAGTACAGACAAATCAGAAGAGTTTGAATTTTGCTTTCCAAAGGTTCATCCTCACAGCTTTCTATACATGGAATGAATATGCCCTGCTAGCCGTTTTTAAATGACGTACCCTTTTGAGGTTGCCTTCATCTCCTTACCAGCCCTCAGCACAAGCAACTTAAAATGATCAGTAGCTGGCCCAGTTAAAATGGTGATTTCCCTCTTTTTCCAATAATGTTTTTTTTCAATGGGCTCTATCTGAATGCTTCACTGATGATATGATTGGTCACATTAGACTGCTGAAAGCGCTCTCTCTCTCTCTCTCTCTCTCTCTCTCTCTCTCTCTCTCTCTCTCTCTCTCTCTCGCATGTTGGGGACTGTCTTCTGTCATCATTTCCTCTTGATCTGCAGAAGATATCGGACACCTGGATTCTGCAAGAGCAGATGCTGTAGAATGCTTTCTAATGTGTTTGTCAGAGCTTGTTTTAGGCTCTGCATATACATGGGTTTATCTTTTAAAGGATCTCTAGATCTCTTTAAAATATAAGACTAGTACCATGTTTCCCTGAAAATAAGACCCTGTCTTATATTTTTTGAACACCAAAATAAGCACTTGGCCTTATTTACGGGGAGGTCTTATTATTTTGGGTCACATGGAGCAAGACGGGGCTCCACTTGCCATCTTACCAGATTTCCAGCTCTGCGTTTAAATATTTTTGGGAAGGGCTTATTTTCGGAGGGAGGCTTATTTTAGCGCATGCGCTCAAAAGCTCTATTGGGCTTATTATCAGGGGATGTCTTATTTTTGGGGAAACAGGGTAGTTCCTTGAGCAACCAGAAAGAGGGTCAGAGTAAGCAAGTGAGAATGAGTAAAAGACTGAGTTAAAAAAACAGAGAACAAAGTAGAAAGTACAAGAGGTAGGATGGGCAAGTGAGAGAGACAGAGCAAGAGTGTGAAAGATAAACAGAAAGATACCCTGACCACTTCACCCCATTTCCCAGGTCTGTCTTTACAACGTGTCAGGCTATTTCAGTATGCAGCTCTTTCTTCGAAAGATAGCTAGACTTGTGTTCAGAAATTTCATGATGTACACCAGGCTTAGAGCATATTTGCACCTTAAAAATGTTATTTGAGCAGTTTGAATGATGGCTAAACCCTATGTCTCGGATATCTACCTACATTTAAGGTATCAAGAGTTTCCCGATAGCAAGATGGATGGCGTATAAATTTAATACATATCCAATCTGACTTTGCCTTATGATAAGGAAGTCAGCATGTTAAAGAGAGGATAGTGTGTTAATATGAAATTTCTGCAAGTTATTGGAACAGTTAGGGAATTCCAGAGAGAGTAACTTATTGCCACCCAATTGATTTGGATTATGGACTTCTACATAGAGGTCATATAGGAATTTGTAAGCCACCCAACGTCGCTTTATGGTGAGATAAATTTAATAAAAATAAATGAATAAAATATTGGCTGACAAAGCCTATCAAGGCAAAAGAAGGAAATATTAGGAGAAAAAGAAGAAAATGAAAAGAAGGACTAGGGTTCCAATATCTAAGAGACTGCCACAAAGAAGAGTGGGTCAACCTATTTTCCAAAGCACCGGAAAAGCACAAGAAGCAATGGATGGAAACTAATCAAGAGAGAACCTATCTAGAACTAAGGAGAACTTTCCTGACAGTTAGAACAATTAATCAGTAGAATGACTTGCCTCCAGAAGTTGTGAATGCTCCAACACTGGAAGTTTTTAAGAAGATGTTTAATAATTTGTCTGAAATGGTATAGGTCAGTGATGGCTAACCGTTTTGCCATCGTGTGCCAGGAGAGGGGGGGTGGGGGAGGGTCGCGCACACACATGCCCACATGCATGCGCGTGCAACCTCCTCCCCCACCCCACTCCTGGCACATGATGGCCTGGTAGGCCTGTTTTTCTTTCTTACCTGGCTCCAGATCCTTTCTATTTATCTGGGAAGGGTGAAAATAGCCTTTCCTACTCCTTTGGAAGCCCTACGGAGGCTGAAAGGGCCCATTTCCCAACTCCCGGTGGGACAGGAAGTGACATTTTTTTGCTGTCCCCAGCCTCCAGAACCTCTCTAGGAGTCTCTCTAGGAGTCTCTGGAGGATTGGGACAGCAAAAAAGTCATTTCCTGTCCCACCGGGACTCGGGAAATGGGCCCTTTCAGCCTCCGTAGAGCCTCCAAGGGAGTGGGAAAGGCTGTTTTCGCCCTTCCCAGATAAATAGAAAGGATCTGGAGCCAGGTAAGAAAGAAAAATGGGCCTTCCCCACCCCACCCCTGCCCTCTAGAAGCAGGAAACAGCCTGTTTCCCTACTTCTGGAGGGCCCAGAAGGCCCGAAAATCAGCTGGCTGGAGCACACATGCGCCCCAGAGCTGAGCTGGCATGCCCACTAATATGGCTCCATGTCCACCTGTGGCACGCGTGCCATAGATTCGCCATCACGGGTATAGGGTTTCTTGCCTGACAAGGGATTGGACCAGATGATCTCCAAGCTCCCTTCCAACTCTGTTATTCTGTTAAAAGTTAAACATATTGGTGAAACATGTTTTGCTGCTGTTTTTTGCCATCATCACAACCAAAAAGACTGCATTTATCCAGCGTCCAGCATGTATTGACAGGAGGAAATGTCATACGTTTAAAAAACTAGTAAAGAAAAGTATCCTATTGCCTCAAAGTTGCCTGTCTTTCCCCACTGCTTTATAACAAGCTATTTCATCCAAAATGTATTTCTTGCACATTAAAAGAGAGGCATAGAATGGAAATTGCAAAGCAAACTGCACTGAATTCATCAGTCCTCTAATATGAGGAAAAGGTAAGAGAAGCCTTAATAAATCCAGACTACACTCTGAAAACTTCCTACATATTACTACAGTACCCAAAAGGAAATCAGTGAAAGCCAGAACGGAGTCAGGAGTCAAGATAATGGCTACAACAAAATGTTCAAAGCCAGTTTTATACGTGTTGTTTATGTAGCATAGATAAAAAAGAGGCAGGACTTCTGTGATGTGACAAAATTACAGCTATCATCTCAACTTTTGAGCCCTCATCTTATCAGGCAGGTAGCTCACCTAGGATAACCCTTTAAAATAAATCCAAAAGGATTTTATGCCTATCTCTCTCTCTATTGTGGTTAAATGTTCATTTATTTATGCAATTGGGTGAGATTTCAGGCAATTTTGAAGGGGCTCCTTTAACCTGAAAAGTTGCTGAACTTGGTGCTTGACTACCATGGAAAATGCAGTGATGTATTTTCCTCCAGTTTCTAGTTGCATGACATTTTTTTTTAAAAAAATATCACAGTTCCATTATAGAATGGCAGCCTATTCAGAAAAGGAAAGGGAATATATTGAATTTGACTTGTACAAATTGACAAATATGAAATGGATAGCATATTATTAGCATTAAGATTGCATGCAATTTGTTTTTTATACTTCAAATATGTATACACTGTACATGTCAGTGTAACTTGACTGAAGAATAACTTCTTGATGATACAGAAATCCTACTACCAAATGAAATAACAGGGTGTAGATATCTGCAGAGAGGAAAGAAGGGAGAGGAAGGAAGGGAGGGCAAACTCAACAGTCCTCTTGTAGAATGGGGATTACAAATATAGTTTCAACTTTCAAAGGCTGTAATAAGTGTTTGCTAAAACTTTAAACCAGCATATATTTTAATAGAATGCTTATTTCTCACTGATTTCTTTATGTAGGCATGACAATTTGGAACAATAAAATTACTTAAAGAAATTTAATGGATTACTATGTTTCTGATCTGCAAAAAAGTGATTCTATATTCTATATACTTGGAAAGTATTATAAACATTCAAAGGTATTTATTTTTATTCTATCTATCTATCTATCTATCTATCTATCTATCTATCTATCTATCTATCTATCTACCTACCTACCTACCTACCTACCTACCTACCTACCTACCTACCTACCTATCACATTTCTGAACTACCCATTTCCCACAAAGACAGAGTATTAAAGTTTGCTTTAATACATTTGTCAACTCTTAACTTCTACACTCATACTTTATTGGAAGAGAGGGGAGATTGGACATTGATTTAATCTTTTGCTTTAAAAATTGTATTTCATTTGTATAAAGATATTGCCGTGTTTAGTTTTGAAAAAAAAAGTACTGAAAATTATTGTGTTTTTGTGAAAATTATTGTGAAAATTTTTGTTATTCTTAGTTTATATCCTTTTATTTTTATTTGCTTCTCTTCTCCTTTTTAACTTTTAAAAATCTATTTAGTTTCTGTGGAATATTTCTGAACAAAACATTCCATGTTTGTTTTCTATTTGTATCACTTTTAGATTTTAAAAACTCAGTAAAACTATGAAGCAAAAAATACTGAATTAAAATTATAATACCACGAGGGATGAATATTCACGTAAAAATTAATTCCCACTCCATCCCTGAATCTAGCGTTAGAAGTTTCTTTTTAATCAGAACATGGAAAGTTTGTTTAGATCTCTAGATAAAAGTGAGAGTTATGACAGGTGTTTTGAAAGCCACATACGCAACATAAAAGTATTTAGGATGGTTCTGTGAGTTGGAATTTGAAAGATGACACAAGCCAGAAGTTTCCACACTCCCCCATCCTACTGTGCCCATCATCATCTACCTAATAATATGGGGTTATGCAAAACCTTCCAAACTCAAAAAAAAAAAAAAAAACACTGTCGGGAGTTTTGTTTCAAACTTCAAACAAATCCATTAGTTTTGCTCAGAGCTCAAGGCAAAACAGCACTATATCCAGCAGTGATACAAACTGCAAACACTGCATCAATTTTATAATTTATTTCATTTCATTGAGATACTGTCAAAATCATAGGATTCCTAGAGGTTTACACTCATAAAATCGATGTTGAGCTTTGCTTGCAGTTTGCCAAAATCCTTCTTTCTTTTTAGGAAAAAGTGAAGACTCAAACTAACAGCCATAGTGTTGTACTATTATCTTTTTTTGCTGTTATTGGGTTGGGTTGAAAAAAACTAAAGCTTTATGTTTCTGCTATTTGTAAAGGCAGGTTGTTAAAAGGTGTCTGCTTCAGGGGTGGGCTGCTGGGGGTTCGCAGGGGTTCAGGAGAACCTCTAGCTAAGATTCTGTGCAGTTTGGAGAATCCCCAATTTCCACTCCTGGCTGCCCTGCCCACCCCACCCCGCCCTTCCAGGAGTTCCCATGTGGCCCGTTTTGGATGCAGGTAAGTGCAGGGTGCATGCGGGGACTCAGGGAGGGTGGGACCTGTTTCTGACCCTCCCGAACTTCTGGTAGGCCTGTTTTTCACCCTCCCCAATCCTCCGCACATACCCTGCACTCCAGAGGGCTTCCAGTGCCTGGGGAGGCTGTTTCCGCCCTCCCAGAAGGTTGATGAAAGCTTCCAGAGCCTGGGGAGGGTAAAATCACCCCCCCTCCACACACACACACCATAGTGCAGCAGGGTGACTAGGCCACACCCTGTATGGCTACGCCAATCCAGCAACCGGGCAGAGAACTTGCTAAAATTTTTGAAGCCCACCCCTAGTCTGTTTCCATTTTTTTCATGGAGATTTTTCTTATTTTCAAACATTTTTCTTTTGTAATTATCATGACGGTTTTTCCTTTAATTTGGTTGGTAAGTAGCCATTAGAACAGGTTATTACACTTTTTGTTTTGTCCTTTGAAGGGGAAAACAAGGGAGTAAGTATAACATCTCCTTATTCTCTACAGAAGTATACTTGAATAATTTCAGATTTAGTTTCACATGGTGCACACATGCTCAAGATGTTCTAGGTTTTCTTCTGAATTATTGCTTTGTTGTAAGAAAATCCTTTTCTCCTTTTCATCATATCCTAATAATGTAATCCTATTTACAGCATTTCAATCCTTATAAGAATAAGGAACTCCTTTTTTTAGTACTTATTTTATCAAGGACTAATTTTCTTTGTATTTGGTACAGTCAGGTCTACTTCTGAAACTTTTATGTTCTTCCCCAGTAATTAGAGAAGTGCTTTCAAATCAGGGAATCTCATCATTTGGCACCCAAATATTCAAATTTTGCAGCCATATCCTTGCAGTTTTCTTAGCAATAATACCAAAAGATATTCTGTTTATCTTCTTGGAAATTGATTTTGAAGTACTTTCCCTTAAATGATCTGGCTTCTCCTGTGCATCAGACCTTCATCTATCCTCATGATAAGAGATTTATCTTACCTTTGAACCTTACTGGTAGGAATAAACTTATCAGGACCTCGTTTTTCCATTCGTGTTGCTTTCAGAGTCCTTGAAGCTACTGAATTTCTGCCATCATATGGCAGTAACAGTCCCTTGGGGGAGATATCTACTGTGTAAAAGAGAACCATTAGACCGAAAAGTACATGACATGCATTCATAATACACTGCTCAAAAAAAATAAAGGGAACACAAGCAGAAGACATCCGAGATCTGAATGAATGAAATAGCTTTATTAAATACTTTGTTCGTTACAGTAGTTTTGTGTTCCCTTTAGTTGTTTGAGCAGTGTATAAACTACTGTATGTAAAGAACAAAGTATTTAATAAGGCTATTTCATTCATTCAGATCTTGGATGTCTTCTGCTTGTGTTCCCTTTATTTTTTTGAGCAGTATATATATTGACTGATTTGAGCTATTTAAACTTACCATATTTCCATAAACAATATTTAAGCTTGAGTTTGCAATAACTGTTCCATTCTTCTTTTAATGGATGCATATCATATTGACTTTTTGTTTTCTTAGTTTTTTAAAATATATATATATAATCCACCTTCTAGCCATGACTGGCCTTGAATGGCCTATTAAATACAATTGCAAAATATAAATAAAAGAAAGTGTGCAGGCTTCATTTAGAATTGAAAAGGCAAGATGTGCTGGGTAACTGACAGGAAAGGACGGAGTCTGGTGGTTTAAATGTTGATATAAAAGAGCCATGCAGATATTTGAGTCCACCTGGATACCCTGGGCTCCATTCTTAGAGATGGTACCAAATAATGAAACTTACATCCTCCTCTCACAGCACAGTATCTGCCCTATGCTATCTATCTTGTACTGTTGCCAATAAATATGTAAGACATACAGTTTGTATTGCAAATGTTTGATACATTGCAATGCAAATGTATATTTTGCATTTCAATGCTGTAAACCATGATGTCAATTTATTTGTGCAATTTATTTGAAGACGGCCTGAAAACCTGACACATGCAGTGTTTGGAGCAAGATGGGTGGCAAGCAAATTTAATAAATAAATGAATAAAAGAAATACCTGCTTCATCTCTTGCTCCCATTGGAACCTTTCTCTAGATATTAGTGTGTGTGTGTGTGTGTGTGTGTATACTATGAAATAACAAATATAGTTAATTTTAGGTCCAATTTCAAATTCTTTTTGATTACCATATTTTTCGGAGTATTTTGGTGAGGAAAAGAAGAAAAAGAAATTTCCCTCTGCCTATGCCTCTGAGCAATTTTGCCTTGCTGCAGCAAGCAGCAAGCAGCAAACAGTGAACAGCCTGCTTTACTTTCATTTTTGTTTTCAGCATACTTGATTAGCGCAAGGAAAAAAAATCTGCTCCAGCAATTTACCTCTTTGCAGTTAGCAGCAGAGCTCTGCGCAAAACAGCTGAGAGCAAATTAGCTGAAAGTCAGGAGGCCAATCCAATCAACTTGTGCTAATTAGGCTGTGCTGAAGCTGAAAGGAGCTGGTTTTTTTTCTTGCTGTTTGCTTGCAAGGAGATAACTGCTGCGAGGCAGAAGCCAAAGGGTGGGGGCCAGTGGATGGGCGGGACTACATTTGGTGTATAAGACGCACCTAAATTACGGTACTTTTATTTGACTCCTAAGTTTCTGCTTGAATGGCTAAGCCTTATTTCCTTTACTGTGGTTTACAAATTATATGACAGTCTTATTGATGCATGCTAAAAGTGCAGTTAGCATGTTACATACAACTAGCCAATGCATCCAGAGCTTCCCCCTTACCACCTCAGTAGGAGGAGTCCAAATATTTTCTTGTGCTCTTTTTGTCCCATAACACCCAACCACCACCCTTAAAACGTTGGTTCCTCCCATTCCATCATGTCATTTTCTTCTAAATACAATGTCTGCAGCCCCTTTTTTCATCAGTACAGGGAAGGGTGGCATTGAGAAAAGAGTATTGTAGTGCCCTCTTCTTGTGAAGAAAAAATAACTACAGCTTTTAAAATTTTGCACTTCAAAAAGAAACAAAAATAAGGGGTGAATGTGTAGATCAGATGCAAGTTTTCCCCCTTTTAGACCATTTATTCATCATTTAAAGAACAGGGTCACATAATGAGGTATAGAGAGTCTATAATTCTCAAGTCAGTTTGCAACAATTGTGGAATGACCTCTGAATGAATCAAAAATTGTAGTCATAATGATGAGAATGGGGAGGGCACAGAGATCAAAGAACAGATTGATGAAGCGAAGATACTAGCATGAGCAAATGTACATTCTTAATTTCTTAAATGTCTGTTTTGGCTTAAGATTAAGACAGGAAGTTAATGAGAAGGTCACATAAAATGTAATTCTGGAGAAATAGCTGCCAAGAGACATGACAAGAAAGAGAGGACATCTATTGCTATCAACTGGATATCAAAAGAATGGCAAAATATAAGGAAAAAGCACTGTTCTACATAAACCCTGTTTACAAATATCATGGATGAATTATTATTAACAATTTATTAAGGGGAAACCAGGCAAATTATAATATGTATGCTCAGTGGGCAAACTATAGCTTGAAGGCAACCTGACCATCAACGTTCTCAGGTCATCTGCTGAAATTGGATTGAAAATGATCACATTATAGTTGTGAGATTTCAGGGTTTGGGGTTTTTTTAAATTGAGGGTTTAACTTCTTCTAGTCACACCTTTAAGCATCTATCTTGAATATCAAAACCTCACTGATTTTTCTGCTAAGTTATGCTAGTGATGCCACAGCAATGCCAAATATCCTCTTTTGACCTTGATCTGATCAACCCTTGATTTGGAACTCCAACCCTCAGATGTTGTGCAAGCCAGACTTAGTATGGTAGCTCAACTCTATTTTTTGCTGTTATTTTTGATTATATCTCTCCAAAGTTTACATGTTCCTTTTATATAAACCACAGTGTTCTGGGAATTTTTGGAAGCTAATAATTTCTAATATATAGCATGGTTATATATTATTCTTTAAACGACCAAATATTTATATTTTTACTTATTAAAAACTAATAAGCAATAATTTTGGTTCATTATTAACTTTGTCATTGCTTTGGGATTTCTCTCGTATGCACATTTAAAACAATTTACCTTTGTAGATCAGTGAAATAAAAATGAGCAGCATCCATTGATAGATATCAGTTTTCTTATCTGAAAAATAAAAAATAAAATAAAAAATAAAAGTACACTCACTATAAATTTTTCCCACTGCCAATTTAATCTTTCATCTTTGAAAATTTTACTTTCACCAACGAAGGGTTCAAGATTCTATAAACAGCACCTGTTTATTTTTATTAAAATAACTGAATGTTAATTGAATGAGTTCAAAATCATTTGTTCATTCATTCTAAAAAAATATTCATTTTTGAAACTAATATAATTAATACAATTTAATTTTACTTTTTTTTCTTCCATTCAATTGTATCTGATTCTTAGAGGCTGCCTGGAGTAGTCCCTGCAGTTTTTTTTTGGCAAGGATCTTCAGAAGTGGTTTCCATTGCCCCATTCCTCGGGCTGAGAGAAAGTGTCTGGTCTAAGGTTACCCAGCTGGTTTTGCTAAGGCAAGACCAAAACTCATGGTCTTCTGATTTCTTGCCTGATGCCTTAACTACTACACTAACTGACACTTAAGCTTACTTAATGCAGTACAAGATCATCCCTGAAAAAAAATAATATTTGGGTGCTAGGAATGCAATGGATGCATCATCGGAAGGACTGGAAAACCAGGTTAGGGACATTTCATCATGGAGAAAATCTATCTGTGTGGTCATGAAGAGTTGACATTGACTTGATAGCACATAATCATCATCAAAAATGCAACACAATTCAGGTATTATGATTCTTTAAAAATTGCAGAACAAAAGGTTGTATTTAATGGTTCATTCTTAAGTTAAACTGAGAGTAGTTTTCCTATTCTATTTTCCTATTCTAGTGAATTTACTTTCTAAGTGGAAAAAGTAATGCAAATATCAAATTACTGAAACTGTTCATTGGAAAATGAACCCTCAGAAGACTCTTATTTCTTTAAAAATACTGTGGGTTTTTTTTTACAGTCTGCTAATTCTGAAAAGTGCCAAACAAATTATTTTTTTAAAAAAAATTACGATTGTTCCCCAAATGAGCTTGAGGATGTTCCAATTAATAGCATTTTTCATTATAAAATTAGTAAAACCAAAAAGGGCTATGTAATTCACGTAAAGGAAAAAATAAAAATGTGTTATTTTATTCCTTTCTAATGTTTCTCCCTCTCTTCCTCTTTGTCATCTCTTATATCTTATCGCAAAATATCCACTACCTTGTTTGGAAAGTTTAAGTATTCTTGATTCTTTAACTTTCCATTCCGTTTTATTTCTTTTTGTGTGTGACATCAAGTCAGTTTTGACTTCTGGCAACTGCCTGGATTAGTCCCTGCAGTTTTCTTCGCAGCATTTTCAGAAATGATATGCCATTATCACCTTTTTAGGCTGAGAGAGGGTGACTGGCCCAAGGTTATCAAGCTGGCTTTTTGCTAACCTGAAACTGGAAATCATGGTCTCCTGCCTTCTAGCATGATGTGTTAACCACACTATACCAGACTGGCTCAACTATAGGACATTTTAAACATTTTGGCCTCCAGGCCATTCTGTATATTGGATCAAAATGATCTTATTTGCATGACATTTTAATTTTATTTTCCTTTTCACTGTCTCCTCTTCTCTTTATTTTTAACCTATCCATGGTAGACATAGCTGTAATTTTCTTTTTCCTGTCCTTGTTTTCTTTTAATCTGTTGTAAAAACCCCATTTCCAAATATAGTTCTTGGTCATTATTTATGAGTCCTTAATAATTAATAATTAGCATGAAAAAAAAACTTTCTCACAACATTAAATATTCACACAGGAAGAGTTTAGTCTCTTCTAAATGAAGCAATTATTCTATTGTTGAGCTTGCAATAGTAGTGAATATCTGTAGCTTGGTTGTAGGATGAAGTTCGTAATCCGCGCTTGTGGATTGGTTTCCGAATTTTTCGTTACCAGGCTAGGTAACATCTTCAGTGGAATTTAGAATTCCTCTGAAAATGTTACCTAGCCTGATAATGAAACATTCGGCAACCAACCCACAAGCTCAGAGAACGAACCTCCATCCTCATTGTTGAGCTTCCCAAAGAGGCAGGTATTTCCCAGAGCAGTGTTTCTCAGCCTTGGCAACTTTAAGATGCGTGGACTTCAACTCCTAGATGTGTGGACTTCTCAACTCCCAGCCAGCATGCTTGGGAACTGAAGTCCATTAATCTTAAATTTGCCAAGTTTAACAACATGCTGTCGGGAGAATTCTGGGACTTGAAGTCCACATGAAATTGCTAAAATTGAGAAATTAGCATATAGTCATGCTGGCCACATGACCACAGAAATGTCTTCAATCAATGCTGGCTCCCTCAGCTAAAAAACAAAGATGAATGTGTTTTCTTAGTTCTGTTGAACTTTTATGAACTATTTAAATATTTGATTTAAATGAGTTAAATAACCTTGTTCTTATTTTCCTGCTATTCTTCATTTATTTTTAATCTTTTTTTTTAAATGTAGCTTTTCTGGCTGCTGTTTCTTATATGTTTTGGTGTTTGTTGTATCTGTACCTCTATCATTAGTTTTAACTTTTAAAAAGTTTTAAGCTGACTCAACTTATTTTAAGAGAAATGTGAGAGCATGTATTCTCTAAGGAAGCAGTCATAACTTAAACCTGTTGATTCAGTAGATTAATTTTCCTCATTTTTATCTTTTCCCAACTAAAGTTGAATAATTTTAAGTTCAGTTCACTAGCATGCCTTAAACTGTAGCCACTTTTCTATTTATTCTGTAAATGTTTAGATCACAATAGGAAAAGTCAGCAACAATATTGGTCATGGTTGCAAATCAAGGTTAATGATATGGGATTTGGGACAAGACAAAGATGCAACTTGCGTATAATTTTTCTGCATTTTTATCAAGAATTAGCTCTACTTTCTACATCTGTAGTAATTAGGCAATGGAGAATATTTCACCCTTCATTAATAGAGTGAAGCACCGCTTTATCATAACTACCCATAGCTATTAATGAAGCATTAAGCTTTTGAGGAATTCACTTAAGAATCCCTCAGCCTAGCAAAGTTTCAGTCATTACTGATGACAATAATGCCCCATTTCAACATGCAGGAACTGTGAGGCGAGTTTACTTGTTGGCCACCATATAATTGTAATGGAGCCAGAACAGGCTGTTCGTGGCTATAAGACATAATTTGAAAACAAGAACACTGATCTTGTTTTGTGTGTGTGTGTGTGTGTGTGTGTGTGTGTGTGTGTGTGAGAGAGAGAGAGAGAGAGAGAGAGAGAGAGAGAGAGAGAGAGAGAGAGAGAGATGGTACAAACCATCATCTACCTATGGCTTGAATTGATAATCTGTAAAGTTCTGAATGTGTCTGAAGTTGGCACTACTTTTCTGTTTCTAGAAGCATTTAGAAAAATGTTTATAGACATTCCTGTAACACACTGCATGAAGAAAATGTGTACTTTCTCTCTCAAATGTCTGTGAAGATAAAACGTCAAAAATACATAAGGTAGGAACTTAAGCCACAGTAAAGAGCACTTGAAACATCTGTTTTGGTATGAAACCTACAGTTACAGGTGAGCTAAGATTTTTCCTCTATAAATAATGCATTTATTTCTGTGTCCATTCTTTATTTGTATCATATTATATTTGGAAGCATCTTTAAAATGATAGCTCTCATTTTTCATCCTGGAGATCAGGACATTACAAAACCACCCATAATATAAAACCAGCCATTACAAAACCATTCATAACATTATAGAACCACTCATAACATTACAAAACCACCCAAAAGATCTGGCTTGTTAGGCCCATGCCTCGGTATGCATATTTTCCAATGAGACAGACTAAAACAGGAAGATCATTTAATGATCATTTAATTACAATTTACCAGAATATTGAGATAAAAGGGATTTCTCTAACAAAGAGGAAACCCAGATCCTCAGTTTACAATCCATTTTATAACTAACACATCGAATAAAATGCAAGATAAAAGTTGATTGGACAGGATAAAAGTAATCAGTTACATCAGTAGTGGGTTTCAATTTAGTTTGCTACCGGTTCGCTCGTGCTTGCAAACACTCGTGCGACACTTCTGCACATGCAACCACTGGCAACCCACCACTGAGTTACATGTAAACATGTATGTCCATTTAAATGAGGTCTCACATCAGAAGGAGTGTAAAATTTAAGAAGTTAACAAAAAGTAATTTGGAGTTCATGAAGAGAAAGCAGATGCCAATTAGCACTAACTAACTTTTTTTTATCAGGAGATATTCTCCAGTCATCCTTTCTATAATTTATCTTTAGATTTAAGAATGTTAAAAGCTATCAAACAATCCATACAGCAATAGGATAAAAAGTTTTCCTACATTCCAATCTGTAACTGTTTGATAAAGCCTTATCATCATTTTAAAAAAGAGAGAAATAAGTTAAATTAAAATACAAAAATAACTATGTTAGTTAACAAGTTACAAAATCATGTCATGTGCCCCTCATATAATTTCCTTGATAATATTATGAACATATTTATTTATTTATTTATTTATTTATTTATTTATTTATTTATTTATTTATTTATTATATTTCTATACCGCCTTTCTCCCGCAGGACTCAAGGCGGTGTACAGTCAAGAAAAAATAAAAGATACATAAACATCATAAAATTGATAATTAAAATTATAGCATAGTTTAGCCCAAATAAATAAAACCCAGAATTTTATAATATTTTAATCATTCCCAGTTAACGTGCTTAGCCCTGCCTGATTGAACATCAGGGTCTTGAGGGCACAGCGGAAAGCACGGAGATTAGCGATGTTTCGTATATCAGGGGGCAGTTCATTCCAAAGGGTTGGAGCCCTTACAGAGAAGGCCCTCCCCCTGGGAGTCGCCAGTTGGCACAATTTGACTGACGGTACCCTGAGTAGTCCCTCCCTGTGAGAATGAACTGGTCGGTGGGAGGCTATTGGTGGCAAAAGACAGTCTCGTAAGTACCCAGGCCCTAAGCCATGGAGCGCTTTAAAGGTGATAACTAACACCTTGAATCGCACCCGGAAGACCACCAAATGATACCTCCTGGACCCCTAAGTCTGAATAATAAATAAAATCTGACTAAAAATGTTTTGGAAAAGTCGTAGGGATTCATATTCCATAAAAATCATGGTTTGCATGTTTTTGATTTTGATTTTGATTTTGATTTTATTGAATTTATATACCGACCTACTCCCGAAGGACTCAGGGCGGTGTACAGCCATAAAATAAAATATATAAATACAAAATTTAAAATAGACTAAAACAAAATTAAATAATTTGGCTGAAAAATTTAAAATCCCAATAATTTAAAACAAATTAAAATTCCCATTTAAAAGGGGGAAAAGACTTAGGTCAGGCCGGCTTGATGAAACAAATGAGTCTTGAGCGTGCGACAGAAGGTGTACAGGTCCGGGATCCTCCGTATCTCCGGGGGGAGCTCATTCCAGATGGTAGGTGCTCCCACAGAGAAGGCTCTCCCCCTGAGGGCTGCCAGCTGACATTGGCCAACGGCACCCGGAGGAGCCCCTTTCTATGGGAGCATACTGGCCAGTGGGAGGCTACTGGTGGTAGTAGGTGGTCCTGTAAATAACCAGGTCCTAAGCCATGGAGCGCTTTAAAGGTGATAACCAAAATCTTGAAGCGCACTCGGAAGACCACCGGGAGCCAGTGCAGCTCATGCAGGAGAGGTGTTACACGGGAGCGCCACGTTGCTCCCATAACCACCCGCGCGGCCGCACTCTATGCCAGTTGGAGCCTTTGAGTGCTCCTCAAGGGGAGCCCCATGTAGAGAGCGTTACAATAGTCCAGATGGGAGGTGACGAGGGCGTGAATGACTGTGTGTAAAGAGTCCCGATCTAGAAAGGGACGCAACTGGTGAATCAGGCGAACCTGATGAAAAATCCTCCCGGTCATGGCCGTCAGGTGCTCTTCTAAAGGCAGCTGTGAATCCAGGAGGACGCCCAAGTTGCGAGCCCTTTCCGTGGGGGCCAATAACTCACCCCCAATAGTCAGCGATGGCACCAGCTGACTATATTGGGACATCGGAAACCACAGCCACTCGGTCTTGGATGGGTTGAGCCAGAGCCTGTTCCTCCCCATTCAGATCCGTACGGCCTCCAGACACCAGGACATCACTTCAAGGGCATCGTTGGGGTGGTCTGGGATGGAGATGTACAGCTGGGTGTCATCAGCGTACTGGTGGTACTCCACCCCAAAACCATGGATGATCTCGCCCAGTGGCTTTACATAAATGTTGAACAGAAGGGGCGAGAGGACCGATCCTTGTGGCACTCCGCATATAAGGGGCCTCGGGTTCGACCTCTGTCCCCCTGTCAATACAGACTGCAACCGGTCAGAGAGAAAGGAGGAGAACCACCGTAATACGGTGCCTCCCACCCCCAGCTCTACCAACCGGTGCAGCATGATACCATGGTCGATGGTATCAAAAGCCACTGAGAGATCTAACAGGACCAGGACAGAGGAGCACCCCATGTCCCGAGCCCTCCAGAGATCATCAACCAATACGACCAATGCCATTTCCGTGCTTTACTCAGGCCTGAAGCCCGACTGGAATGGATCCAGATACATCGTTTCCTCCAGGTACTGGGGGAGCTGTCGTGCGACCACACTCTCAACAACCTTCGCAACAAAGCGAAGGTTGGAGACTGGACGATAATTAACCAATACTGCCGGGTCCAGGGAAGGCTTCTTGAGGAGAGGTCTCACCACCACCTCTTTCAAGGCAGCGGGAAAGACACCCTCACCCAATAAAGCATTTATAATCCCCTGGAGCCAGCCCCGCGTCACCGTCCGGGAAGCCAGCACTAACCAGGAGGGGCATGGGTCCAACAAACATGTGGTCGCGTTCAGTCTAGCCAGAGTCCTGTCCACGTCCTCAGGGGTCACAGGATCAAACTCAACCCAGATAACGTTCTCAGGACCTGCCTCCGTCATCCCCACTGGAACTACCCAGTCGGAGTCCAGATCTTCCCAAATCTGAGTGATTTTGTCATACAGATACTAAACAAAATCCTCGGCTCTTCCCTCCAAGGGGTCCTCCCGCACTTGCTGGTTGAGCAGGGAGAGGGTCACCCTAAACAGGGCGGCCGGGCGGCCGGGCAGTGATGCAATAAGAGCAGCAAAATGAGCACATTTTGCTGCTTTTATTGCCACTAGGTAATCCTTAAAATGAGATCTTACCAATGTCCGGTCAGATTCAGCACGACTGGCCCTCCAACTACTCTCTAGGCGTCTTTTCCGGCGCTTCATCTCCCTGAGGTCCTCGGTGAACCAAGGAGCCAGGTGAGATTGGCGCTGGGTCAGAGGCCGCAAAGGCACGACTCAATCCAGAGCTCCAGCAGCTGCCCTATTCCAGGCGGCCACTAGGTCTCCAGTCGAGGTGTGAATCAGAACCTCAGGGATTGGCCCAAGCTCCATCTGGAACCTGTCGGGTTCCATCAGGCGCCTGGGGCGGTACCATCTTAACGGTTCTGCCTCCCTGCAGTGGGGTACAGCGGTTCAAAGGTCAAAGCGAAGGAGAGAGTGATCCAACCATGTCAAGGGCTCGGTGACTATATCCCCTATCTCAAGATCACTCAGCCACTGTCCAGAGATGAAAACCAGGTCCAGCGTGTTTCCCCCCACGTGCGTAGGGCCATGAATTAGCTGGGTCAGGTCCATAGCCATCATGGAAGCCATGAACTCCCGAGCCACCTCAGACGCCTCACCCACAGACGGCAAGTTGAAATCCCCCATGACCATAAGTCTGGGGGTATCAACCGCCACCGTGGTGATAATGCTGAGAAGCTTGGGCAGGGCTGCTGCCATGTGGCAGGGAGCCAGGTACGTGATCAGCAAATCCATCTGAACCCTATGACCCCACTTCACAAGGAGAGACTCATAGCTGGCCGTCTGAGGGACAGTGGCCTCCTTCGGCCTAAGGCCTTCTCTAATAACAACCACTACTCCCCCACCCCTCCCCTGTGACCTCGGCTGATGGAATGCAAGGTGGGCACATTTCTACCAGAGGGACCCCTCCCTCTGGGCCCAACCAGGTCTCCATAATACCCGCCAGATCTGCTCCCCCCTCCAGATCACGGATGAGGGGGGCTTTTAATTGCGATATATCGGTGGGGAAGTAAAGTCCTGATATCAGAACAAAGTTTTTGCCACTTTATTAAAAGAATGGGGAATGATCCCTTGCTGCAGCTGCAGAGTTTGTTTTCCCATTCCCCCTTGCCTATGGCAACTCGAGAGCAGGCCAGGGATGCTTTCCAAGTTGACATTGTTCTGATTTTTTTATTATGTGAAATGAAAAAGATTGAAATGGAAAAATATAGGATATATGTATTCTGTCCATCAGTGGTGGGATTTAAAAATGTTTAATACCAGTTTTGTGGGCTTGGCTTGGTGGGCATGGCAGCGGAAGGTTATTGCAAAATTCCCATTTCCTCCTGATCAGCTGGGACTTGGGTGGCAGAGAATAGATGGGGACGGGGCCAGTCAGAGGTGGTATTTACTGGTTCTCCAAACTACTCAAAATTTCCACTACCAGTTCTCCAGAACTGGTCAGAACCTGCTGAATATCACCTCTGCTGTCCATATGATGATACTCAATAATGTTAAACCTGATTTGTTTATTTTAAAAATGGATCTAATATAAAATACTTCATATATGCCAGTTATTCTGATGGAATCAGTTTCTAAGCAAGAGAGATTTAAGGAGCCACAGAAGATTTATTTAAATAGCTTTATTTAGCATCAGTGGAAATTATCTTTGCACAATTGGAAGGATGCAATATTAACTTTTCTTATGAATGGAATCTCCTCAGGGATATCTAATCGTATCAGAAACGGCTATAGGTCCAGCACAATTGGCCAAAGGCCCAGCAGATCAAGCCTGATGATTAATTGTGGCATTTTCCTTTCTCCCCACCTCTTCTATTTTCACTGTGGTGCTCATTTTATTTACCAAGAACACTTTGGGGGTGGGAGGTATTGAACGTGAAGGAAGCTCCAGGGCAGCTTAACAGTTGGTTTGTACATACTATTGACCTACTTCTTTTAAAAGCCTTTCTATTTTGCTTTCCAGCACTATCTGAGAAATTGGGGAGGGGAAGTGTCCCAGAATACTCGGGAATCTATATATCTGGAAAATTCCTTGTCCAGGGCTCTCTCAAGCCTGCCATTAATTATAAGAATTTTGTGTGTGTGTGTGTGCTACCTTTCATTTGTTCTGGAAATTCTTGAAAACCTAGCTTTGTCTCCAGGCCAGGATGTTAGAGGACTTGCCAAACTCCTGTTGGGATTTCGTTCTGTCTATGTGCATGTGGGTGTTTTTTGAGGTTGCATGTACATTTTTCTCTATTATTTCTATTGTTTGAGATATAAGTACTGAAAACCAATAAACCATTATCATTACTGGATACAGAGTAAGTAGCGCATAAATTTTTGTTCTCTAAGTCTCCATTTCAATGTGCCTTTATGGGAACATACCTTTATTCTGGGCAATCTTATATTTCATTGTTAATGACTGTCAATTGCAAGCCATGTATGTAAAGTTATTTGGAAAAACATACCACCTCAGGTGTGTTTCTCTTCCTAGGTGGTTCTTGTTAGCAGCCTCTTAATAAGATGATTTATTCCAGTCTATTCTGAAATGTTCCTCCATTGCTTGACAGATCTCACCGCACATCATCTGACAGATGACTGCTGAACTACACCTAAACAAGATTGGAAGGAGTAGAGCAGAGGTCTTCAAACTTGGCAGTGGCTGGAGAATTCTGGGAGTTGAAGTCCACAAGTCTTAAAGCTGCCAAGTTTGAAGACTTCTGGAGTACAGAATGCTCAGGGTGTTGAATGCAAAATGTCCCACTGCCAGCCATGTGTGTTCTTGTGGTCTAGATTTTCAGGAGGGAGGGGCTATATTCCAGCAGACCAAGAGATGGCAAAGTAGATAGTTCGTATGAGAGAAATTGGGGGAAGAAAGCTCTTTCCTAATAAGTTCCCAGAATATATCTTTAATGATATAAGTAGTTGCTTTAGGTTGGCAAGCTTTCTGTATATAGGGGAGAGTCAATTGCTGAGAAATAATCCTATCTATCTTGGTTCTGGGGGAGGAGGCTGACAGTTATCTAATCAATCTTTTATAACATTACTACATGTGGCTATAAAAACCCAAATGCTCACTAGGTGATATATTTGCATCCCAGAGTTGGCGTTCTAGTTTTTTTAAAGCTTAAATAGGTCCTGGTATTGCTTCAGTGAAATTCCTGTTCAAATCCTGTAAATGGTTCTAACTTCTCTTAATTCCTAGCACTGACTGTCAAATGTTTGTGCCATCTCATTTGAGATGCTATTATATAACTGGACATTTTGCTATTTGAAATCCACTGGTGGGAGAAAAGCTGTTGCCTTTCAGCAATCTGCAAAGGCATCATTCTCATACAGTTAACAGAGATAACAAAGCAGCTAGTGAAGCCATCCACCAGGCAAAATCCAGTATTTCCCCCCCTC